>JAWPHD010002564.1:0-250766 GCA_037043455.1 Cyrtodaria siliqua
TTTGCAGCGACTTTCTTTGCTTTAAATGAATTTGATCAATATTCCATATATGGTAATTTGAAACTATGATGTCATAGTTCTAAAAATGGCGGCTCCCATATTCGTTTTAGAACAACCTTTAAATAGTCATATCTTTTTTGTTTATCATCCGATTTTGATGATTCTTTCACATTTTTCCAAGTTTTTCAAAACTCTCAGTAATAAAGCCTGCTGGCTGTGGCGCTACATTCCCTTTAAGAAGCCTTGATACATGGCATTGGCATCATGTCTTGAGATGCCTTGATACATTGCAACATCTCCCTGGCCGATTGGTTAACGACTTTGTAAACCATCGCCTCTCACCGCTGCGGGTTCGAGCTTGACTTGTAAGTGAGGAAGTGTCGATTCTTACGGATGGCGGGAGGTGTACAGTACTGGTTCTACCCAGGAAAAGTGGGTGGTCTGCCTCCACCACAAAAAATCCTGTCATATATAACCTTACATGTGTTGAAAATGACGTAAAACACCATACAAAATCATATCTTGAGATGCCTTGAAACATGGCACTGGCATCATGTCTTGAGATGCCTTGATATTTGGCACTGGCATCATATCTTGAGATGCCTTGATATATGGCACTGGCATCATGTCTTGAGATGCCTTGATGTATGGCACTGTCATCATGGCTTGAATTGCCTTGATATATGGCACTGGCATAATGGCTTGAGATGCCTTGATATATGACACTGGTGGCATCATGGCTTGAGATGCCTTGATACATGGCACTGGCATCATGTCTTGAGATGCCTTAATACATGGCACTGTCATCATGGCTTGAGATGCCTTGATACATGGCACTGGCATCATGGCTTGAGATGCCTAGATACAAGACATGGATATGGTGTCCAGTGTAATCAGCTGTAATAAATCATTGGCAGAGATTACCTGTTAACTCCCTGCCTTATTTGCATTATGTAAGATAGCACTTAATTCGCTATAAAATTGGTTGGAAAACATTAAAAATGAATTTTGAAGATAATAAACGATAAAAGAATTAATCGTAATACTCAAAATAAATATGCCTTCTGTGTGAAATTCCTCTGAAACTAATGTTAATAAAACAGATGGTTGGGATTCTTCTTTCATTATGAAATGAAGGGTTTGTAAATCAACTCGCATTTCAATATCAAAGGGTGATTGGATATCTATATATATATATATACATGTATGACTTAACTATCACTTGCCTGAAAAACTAAATATTTCTCATTTTAGTGATTATTTTACGAGGTCATTTTCTGAAGTTATTTTATTGAGCATGAAAAAACATCACATAACTAATACTATTTCAGCTTTGAAAAAATGATCAAAGTGCTTCTCACTTCTCACTCGAGAAAAAGTGTTTTACTCTAGAGGACATCCATTCTGCCAGGATGGTCAAGATGCTGCATTTTAAAACTCCTTTCCTTTCACTGCTACAGATTCGAATCCCACTGGGAGCTTGACTTGTAAGTAAGTGTCAATTATTACAGGTGGCAGGAGGTATAAAATACTGGTTCTACCCAGGAAACACCATTCAGTCTCTGCTATGCCAGACTGTCAACTAAAGAGTTTGTTTGTTTGTTTGTACGATGTCATTTTCAACACTGTAAGGTTATATATGACTAAAGAGCATTATCTACATAATATAAATGGTAATTTCTGAGTACTAGCCTGATAAGGGAAGATAAAGCTTATTAAATTAAAGAAATTTGTGGGCTTTTTTTTATCCATTTAACCTATGTTATGGTGTTTATGGTCCAAAAAAAAAGAGAAGATAATTAATTACTTTTAACAACATTCAGTGAATAAATAATACAAAACTTAGTGCTGATAAACTAAGTTAAATTATTTTGAAAATGTATAATTTGATTATAATCAGCATACTAGTTTATTTCATCAGCTGAAGTTTTCAATTTCCGTGAATGCTTCCCTCTGAAGTGTTTGTTATATTGCAAGTCACTTAAAATAGTTAATAACCAAATGTTTAAGTGTTAATACCCTTGTTTTAGTGTTAATACCCTTGTTAGCTACTGGCCAAGGGCCACCAGAGCTTATGGGATGGTGAGTCGTCTGTCGTCCGTCATCCATCCATCGTCTGTCCATCGTCTGTCTGTTAACTTTTACGTCGTTAAGACGATAGGGCCTTCATTTTTCATCCGATCTTTACAAAACTTTAACAGCTTGATAATATCATGGAAAGCTTGGACAAGTTCGAAAACTAGCCAGATCGGACAAGTAACAGTGGAGTTATGGCCCTTGATTTAATTAAAAATGCTATATTTTGCCTCGTTAAGACGATAAGGCCTTATGGGATGCCGAGTTGTCCGTATGTCCGTCCGTCGTTAACTTTTGTCTCTTTAAGACTATAGGGCCTTCATTATTCATCTGATCTTTACCAAACTTTACCAGATTGTTAATGTCAATGAAAGCTCGGACAAGTTCGAAAACCAGCCAAATTGGACCAGTAACCGGAATAATGGCCCTTGATTTAGTTATATTGTGCCTCGTTAAGACGATAGGGCGTTCATTTTTTATCCGATCTTTAAGAAACTTAACCAGATGAGTTATGGCTCTTGATTTAGTTAAAAATAATTAAATTTTGCCTCGTTAGTACGGTAGGGCCTTCATTTTTCATCGGATCTTTACCAAACTTTACCAGATTTTATGACTTTCTTTTTTTATTATATATTTGTTTTTTCTTGATTTTTTTTTAATTTGTTTTGATTATTTTTTTTTTATTTTTTTTTTTATTCTTTTATTTTTTTATTTTTTTTTTTAAATTTAGCTCCAAGTTGGACCAATCGGACCAGTAACAGAAGAGTTATGGCTCTTGATTTAGTTAAAAATAATTAAATGCCTCGTTAATACGGTAGGGCCTTCATTTTTCATCGGATCTTTACCAAACTTTACCAGATTCTTTAGTTATGGCACTTGATTTAGTCAAAAAGCTGTTTTTTGCCCGAAACTTTCAAAAAAACGTAAATGGCAGTCACTCGCTTCATTGATGTTATTAAACCTCTGGCGCTTGCAGTTCCAGAGAAGAAGATTTTTTCAGTTTTTCATTCATTGAAGTTAGCCAGTAGAGCGTTTTTTTATGTCGAAACTTAGCAGGCAGCATTGGTATGATGTCTAGTTGTGCCTATTGCATTTTTTTCCGGTTTGTGGATTTTTTGATGGAGTTACGGCCCCTTGACATTTTTACTTTAGATTTCTTGTCGGCGCTACTCGTCCTAAATGCCTTGTTGGATTTCGACGAAACTTGGCAGGAAGCATCGGTAAGATGTCCAGTTGTGCATATCTTGTTTTTGTTCTACTTCGCTGATTTTTGACGGAGTTATGGCCCTTTGACATTTTTACTTTAGATTTCTTGTCGGCGCTACTTTTCCTAAACGCTTGTTTGGCAGGAAGCCTCAGTATGATGTCTAGTTGTGCCAATTGCGGTATATCAATGAAATCTCGAACAGGTTCGAAAACCAGCTAGATCTTGTTAGATCAAGAGTTATGGCCCTTTATTTGTTGAAAAAAGCTATATTGCTATATGTTAAATCTGTAGCTACTTCATTTTTAGATCAGCTCAAGGTGATCTATTGGGATCACTCTTCGTCCGTCGTCCGTCCGTCGTCCGTCCGTCGTTGTCGTTAACTTTTCTTCAAATGACCTCCTCAGAAACTGCTTGGCCAATTTTGACCAAACTTCACATGGATGATCCTTAAGTGAATGCCTTTTTAGATTTGTTAAAATTAGTCAGCCCGACATCCAAGATGGCCACCATTACCATATATGGTTTGAAACCTTAAAAAAACATTCTTCTAAAGAACTGCTTAACAGATTTCAACAGTTTTTCTTTAAAATGATCGCCAACGCCTAGACTATCAAATTTGTTCAAATGAAGTCTCCGGGGTCAAAAATGGCCGTGCCCTGGGGGTCCAAAGTTTGTATATTGGATTTTGCATGTTTTTCATATAGACATAAAAATCTTCTTCTCTGAAAACCACAAGGCACAAGAGGTCTCATGATTACATGTATCATCATCTTATCTAAGTTTGTTCAAATGGTGACCCTGGGGTCACATTTGGCCCCGCCCGGGGGTCATAGTTTTTACATAGGCTTGGATAGGGAAAAACTGAAAAAAATCTTATTCTCTCGAACCTGCAAGAGCAGAGGTTTAATATTTTGCATTTGCTATAAGCTTATGATCCTCTACCAAGTGTGTTCAAATGGTGACCCTGGTATCAAATTTGGGCCGCGCCCCGGGGTTCACAGTTTACCATAGACTTATATATATACATGTAGGAAAAAAGCAATTTCTCTGAAACTGGACGAGCAGAGGTTTATATATTTTGCATTTACTATAAGATTATGGTCCTCTACCAAGTTTGTTCAAGTGGTGACGCTGGGGTAAAATTTGACCCCACCCTGTGGGTCACAGTTTTACATATATAGGAAACACATTAAAGTCTTCTTCTCTGGAACTACAAGAGCCAGAGTTGCATTTGCTATACTCTTATGGTCCTTTACCAAGTTTGTTCAAATGGTGACCCTTTGGCCCCGCCCCAGGGGTCACGTTTTACATAGACTTGTATAGGGAAAAACTTAAAAAATCTTCTTTGAAACCACAAAGCACACAGCTCTCATATATTACATGTAGCCCTGGGGTCACATTTGGCTCTGCCCAAGGTGTTACCCTCAAGCACCTTCATTTTAAATTTGATCTTTATCAGTGTCTTTATATCAATGTTATTATACACAACAGAGCCCACATTTCTCGAACAATCTTAACCAAACTTGCACAGATTGTATATGACCAAAAGATTTCGAAGAAGTTTGATAATGTGCCAGTACTCAGGTGATGATTTAGGGCCATCTTGGCCCTCTTGTTTATCTGATCTTTACCAAATTAGTTTAAAATGTTAATATAAACTCCCCCACCCATTTTTATGAAATTTCAAAAAAATGCCCATGCCAGACTAGACACAGCAGACTTATTGCCTATGATTACCAGGTGAGCGATCTAAGGCCATCCTAGCCATGTTGTTTTTGCAATGTTTTAAAAGAAGTAATGATGGGAATTTTATGTCGACAACCCTTGATATAAGAGCCGTTTTAGCAAGGAGAGCGTCCCTCGTGTTTTAGTGTTAATACCCTTGTGTTAGTGTTAATACCCTTGTTTTAGTGTTAATACTCTGTTTTAGTGTTAATACCCTTGTTTTAGTGTTAATACCCATTTTAGCTAAACTGGTCTTTGGCCAGTAGAGCTTATGGGATGGTGAGTTGTCCGTCGTCCGTCCTTCCATCGTCCGACCGTCCGTCAACTTTTGCCTTGTGAACACTCTAGGGCCTTCATTATTAATCGGATCTTTAGGAAACTTTGACAGTGTCTTTATATCAATGAAAGCTAGCCAGATCGGATTAGTTTCACCGAAGTTACGGCCTTTGTTTTGCTGAAAAATGCCATATTAAGCCTTGTAAACACTCTAGCACCTTCATCTATTATTTGATCTTTACCAAACTTACATTTTATTTTTATATCAATGAAAGCTCGGACAAGTTTGAAATCCAGCCAATTCGGATCCGTAATACCGGAGATACGGTCCTTGTTTTTTTCTGAAAAAGCCATTTTCTGACTTGTGAACACTCTAGGGCCTTCAATATTAATCGGATCTTTATGAAACTTTGCCAGTGTCTTTATATCAATAAAAGTTCAAAGAAGATCGAAAAACCAGCCAGATCGGAATAATTTCACTGGAGTTATGGTCCTTGTTTTTTCTGAAAAATGCTATTTTATTAAGAGTGATCCCAATAGATCACCTTGAGCTTTCGTCTCAGGTGATCTAAAAATGAAGTAGCTACAGAATACAATGAATGGTAAGAGCAGCTATCTTGGATGTCGCGCTGACCTAATTTTAACAAATCTAAAAAGCATTCATCTAAGGATCATCCATGTGAAGTTTGGTCAAAATTGGCCGGACGGTTTCTGAGGAGAAGTCATTTGAAGCAAAAGTTAACGACGGACGGACGACGTACGAAGAGTGATCCCAATAGATCACCTTGAGCCTTCGGCTCAGGTGATCTAAAAAGGGTATTAACACTAAAACAAGGGTATTAACACTAACACAAGGGTATTAACACTAACACAGGGGTATTAACACTAACACAAGGGTATTAACACTAAAACAGGGGTATTAACACTAACACAAGGGTATTAACACTAACACAAGGGTATTAAAACTAAAACAAGGGTATTAACACTAAAACGGGTATTAACACTTAAACAAGGATATTAACACTAAAACAAGGGTATTAACACTAACACAAGGGTATTAACACAAATAATAAATGAAGGTGCTAGAGTGTTTACAAGGCTCAATATGGCATTTTTCAGCAAAGCAAGGACCATAACTCCGGTGAAATACATTTGATCTGGCTGGTTTTCGAACTTGTCTGAGGTTTCATTGATATAAAGACACTGGCAAAGTTTCGTAAAGATCAAATAATAAATGAAGGTGCTAGAGTGTTCACAAGGCTCAATATGGCATTTTCAGCAAGACAAGGGCCATAACTCCAGTGATATTCATTTGATCTGGCTGTTTTTCAAACCTCTCTGAGCTTTTATTGATATAAAGACACTTGCAAAGTTTCGTAAAATGAAGGTGCTAGAGTGTTCACAAGGCTCAATATGGCATTTTTCAGCAAAACAAGGGCCATAACTCCAGTGAAATTAATTTGATCTGCCTGGTTTTTGAACCTGTCTGAGCTTTTATTGATATAAAGACACTGGCAAAGTTTCGTAAAGATCAAATAATAAACGCAGGTGCTGGAGTGTTCACAAGGCTTAAAACAGCATTTTTCAGCAAAACAAGGGCCATAACTCTGGTGTTACTGATCCAATTTGGCTGGTTTTCGAACTTGTCCAAGCTTTCATTGATATTAACAATCTGTGCAAGTTAGGTAAAGATCAAATAATAAGTGAGGTTGCTAGAGTGTTCACAAGGCAGAAAAAAGCATTTTTCAGAAAAAACAAGGGCCATAACTCTGGTGAAATTATTCTCTTTTAGTGGTAATACCCTTGTTAGCTCTACTGATCAGAGATCAGCAGAGCTTATGCCGTGGTGCGGCGTCGTCTGTCTGTCTGTCCGTACGTAAACTTTTTTTGTAGCGACTACTCTGAAACTATGAATGGATTTCATGAAACTTTACAGAAATGTTGCCAATGAAGTCTATTTGATCCTAGCAAAATTCATGTTGATGTGAAATCCAAGATGGCCACCAAATCTAAAATAGGTTTTTAAAAAACAAGTTTGTAGCGGACTACTTCTTGAAAACTGTAAGTGATATTGATATGGGACTTTTTCTAAAATGATCAGCATGACATGATGTGATCCTTGTTCGAAACTCATCGTTTTGATTCGACATTGAACATGGCCCCTGCCAGCGGCCATCTTTGTTTACATAGAGTTATTTAGTAAAAACTTGTAGCGACTACTCCTCTGAAACTACTCAAAATCTTCTTTGGAATTTTCCTAATAAACAATTCTCTTATGGAAATCGAGGGGAATGAGGTTTTCGTGACAAGAACTCATTTCAATTTTCAATGATGCGATGGTGTACCAATTAATTGGAAATTGTTTTGGGACTTTTATAGTAATTGAAGTCAGGAGGAGGCAGGCTAAAATGATGATAAATTTCTGGTGGCTGGTTGTATTTTTTGTTGTGCAATTTGCTGGATTGCATGAAGCGACATGTATGCAAGCTTTTATGCAAGCTTAAAAATGCTGCTGTGAGATAATAGTATTATGTATAAAGACAGTTATTTATAAGTTTATGGGACAAAATGGTGCAGAATGTCGTTCTCAAAGAACTTCAAATTAACAACCGTGACAAAATACTTAAATTGCCGTAAAAAGAAAAAGTTATTTTCAGAGTCCATTCATTTATGAATTGGAAAATTCTCTCTGTCTGTGTCTTTAATATCTACCATTTAAAACAATTATTTCTTTAAAAAATGTTAATTCATGACAAGATAAATTATGAATATTTTGTTAGTGTAAAGTCTGCATTTAATAGGAACAAAAAGCGTTCTAAAGAAATGAAAAATGTTCTGTACTGTATGTGGAGTATTTTTCCTCTAAAAAGACGATTTCTGAACAGTGAATGATTTAAGTTTGATTTTTATACCCCCACAAACGAAGTTTAGGGGGCCTATATAGGAGTGAGCTTGTAGGTCCGTCGGTCTGTCCGTCTGTCCGTCCGTCTGTCGGTCTGTTGGTTTCCAGACGATAACTCATGAAAGGGTTGATGGATTTAAATACTATTTGGTACACGGGTATAACACCATAAAATACAAGTCATGTTGGACTTTGGTTACAAACCACCAATTTTTGACGGAGTTATGTCCCCTTTTCAACTTAGAATTTGCCCAAAAAAACGGTTTCCGGATGATAACTCATGACAGGTTTGATGGATTTAAATAATATTTGGTACACGGGTATAACACCATAAAATACAAGTCAAGTTCGACTTTGGTTACAAACCACCAATTTTGACGGAGTTATGGCCCCTTTTCAACTTAGAATTTGCCAAAAACTCTGAGGAACCTGCTAAATTTGGGTTTGTATTAAATTTAAACAATTTATAATGCATCCTCTTTATGACCATGTCTCTTTTTATTACACTTATACATCTTTGACTTGAACGGTGTAACACGCAAATTTGTGTTAGTCTTCTTCCCTGATCACTAACAATATTGAAAACTCTCTCTCTCCTCTCCTCTCCTCTCCTCTCCCCACTCTCTCACTCTCTCAATCTCTCTTTCTCTCTCTCTCTCTCTCTTTTCCTGTTTATTTCATATTTTGTAGTTTAAATAATTTGTTTGCCATTGTCTAAATTGTATGAATATTTTGTAGCGGGAGGGCCGGATTTCTAATGTAATAACTTTTGGCCCGACCCCATTTCCATGTACATTTATTGGAAATAAATATGTTTAAACTAGACCATTGTTTTCTTGTGGTTGCCATGTTTATGTGACAAGGTGGTACTGTGGGGGTATTAATCACTTTCAGTGATAATTCTAGTTTTTAGCTCTAGCTTATGGGATGCCGAGTTGAATTGTCGTCCGTCCGTCGTCCGTTGTTAACTTTTGTCTCGTTAAGACGATAGGGCCTTCATTTTTCATCCCATCTTTACCAAACGTTAACAGGTTGTTAATATCAATAAAAGCTCGGATGAGTTCGAAAACCAGCCAGATCGGACAAGTAACAACGGAGTTACGGCCCTTGATTTAGTTGAAAATGCTATATTGCTAAATTTTGCCTCGTTAAGACGATAGGGCCTTCATTTTTCATCCTATCTTTACCAAACTTTACCACATGGTTAATATCAATGAAAGCTCAGACAAGTTCCATCATCCAGATCGGACTAGTAACAGCGGAGTTATGGTCCTTGATTTAGTTAAAACTGCTATATTGCTTTATTTTGCCTCGTTAAGACGATAGGGCCTTCGTTTTTCATCCTATCTTTACCAAACTTTACCACATTGTTAATATCAATGAAAGCTCGGACAAGTTCGAAAACCAGCCATATCGGACTAGTAACAGCGGAGTTGTGGCCCTTGATTTAGTTTCAAATGCTATATTTTGCTTCGTTAAGACGATAGGGGCTTCATTGTTCATCCGATTTTTACCAATCTTTATCAGATTGTAATGTTGTTGAAAGCTCGAACAAGTTTGAAAAACAGCCATATCGGACCAGTAACAGCAGAGTTATGGCCCTTGATTTAGTTAAAAATGCTATATTTTGCCTTGTTAAGGTGATAGGGGCTTCATTGTACATACGATCTTTACCAAACCTTATCAGATTGTTAATATCAATGAAAGCTCGGACAAGTTCGAAAACCATTGATATCTGACCAGTAACATCGGAGTAATGGCCCTTGATTAAGTTCAAAATGCTATATTGACGATAGGGCCTTCATTTTTCATCCGATCTTTACCAAACTTTATCAGATTGTTAATGTCTATGAAAGCTTGGTCAAGTTCGAAAACCAGCCAGATCGGACCAGTAACAGCAGAGTTATGACCCTTGATTTTATTAAAAATGCTATAATTTGCCTCTTCATACGATAGGGCCTTCATTTTGCATCTGATCTTTGCCAAACTTTACCAGATTTTATGACTGTTTTATATTATTATTTTTATTTTATTTTTTTATTATTTTTTATTTATTTATTTATTGATTTTTTTTTTGATATTTTTTTTAATTTTTAGCTCTACTGGCCGAAGGCCAGCAGAGCTTATGGGATGGCGAGTTGTCCGTCGTCCGTCGTCCGTCCGTCCGTCCGTCCGTCGTCCGTCCGTCGTCCGTACCGTTAACTTTTGCCTTGTGAACACTCTAGGGCCTTCATTATTAATCGAATCTTTACTAAACTTTGCCAGTGTCTTTATATCAATGAAAGCTCGGACAAGTTCGAAAACCAGTCAGATTGGATAAATTTCACCGGAGTTATGGCCCTTGTTTTGCTGAAAAATGCCATATTAAGCATTGTGAACACTCTAGCACCTTTATTTATTATTTGATCTTTACCAAACTTGCACAGATTGTTAATATCAATGAAAGCTCGGACAAGTTCGAAAACCAGCCAAATCAAATCAGTAACACCGGAGTTATGGCCCTTGTTTTTTCTGAAAATTGCCATTTTCTGCCTTGTGAATGCTCTAACACCTTCATTTATTATTTGATCATTACCAAACTTGTACAGATGGTTAATACCAATGATAGCTTCGACAAGTTCGAAAATCAGCTAAATTGGTTCAGTAACACCAGAGTTATGGCCCTTGTTTTTTTTCTGAAAAATGCCATTTTCTGCCTTGTGAACACTCTAGCACATTCATTTATTATTTGATCTTTACCAAACTTGCACAGATTGTTAATATTAATGAAAGCTCAAACAAGTTCGAAAACTAGCTAAATCGGATCAGTAACACCGGAGTTATGGCCCTTGTCTTTTCTGAAAAATGCTATTTTCTGCCTTGTGAACACTCTAGGGCCTTCAATATTAATCGGACCTTTACTTAACTTTGCCAGTGTCTTTATATCAATGAAAGCTCGGACAAGTTCGAAAACTGGCAAGATCGAAATAATTTCACCGGAGTTATGGCCCTTGTTTTGTTGAAAATTGCCATATTAAGCCTTGTGAACACTAGTACCTTCATTTATTATTTGATCTTTACCAAACTTGCACAGATTGTTAATATCAATGAAAGCTCGGACAAGTTTGAAAACCAGCTAGATCGGACCATTAACAGCGGAGTTATTGCCCTTGATTTAGTTAAAATTGCTATATTTGGTCTCATTAAGATGATAGGGCCTTCATCTTTCATCCAATCTTTACCAAACTTTACCAGATTGTTTATATAAATGAGAGCTAGGGCAAGTTCGAAAACTAGCAGGATCGGACCATTAACATCAGAGTTACGGCCCTTGATTTAGTTATAAATGCTATATTTTGGCTCGTTAAGACGATAGGGCCTTTATCTTTCATTCGATCTTTACCAAACTTTACCAGATTGTTTATATAAATGAAAGCTTGGACATTTCGAAGATCAGTCAGATCGGACCAGTAACAGCAGAGTTATGGCCCTTGATTTAGTTAAAAATGCTATATTTTGCCTCGTTAATTCGATAGGGCCTTCAACTTTCATCTGATCTTTACAAAACTTTACCTGATTGTTTATATCAATGACAGCTCAGACAATTTCGAAAACCAGCCAGATTGGACCAGTAACAGATGAGTTATGGTTCTTGTTTTAGTTGAAATTGCTATATTTTGCCTTGTTAATTCGATAGGGCCTTCATCTTTCATCTGATCTTTACAAAACTTTACCTGATTGTTTATATCAATGACAGCTCAGGCAATTTTGAAAACCAGCCAGATCGGACCAGTAACAGATGAGTTATGGCCCTTGATTTAGTTAAAAATGCTATACTTTGCCTCGTTAAGACGATAGGGCCTTCATTTTTCATGCGATCTTTATGCAACTTTACTAGATTGTTAATATCAATGACAGCTCGGTCAAGTTCGAAAACCAGCCAGATCGGACCAGTAACAGTGGAGTTATGGCCCTTGATTTAGTTAAAAATCCTATATTTTGCCTCATTAAGACGATAAGGCCTTCATCTTTCATCCGATCTTTAAGAAACTTTACCAGATTGTTAATATCAATAAAAGCTTGGACAAGTTCGAAAAACATCCAGATTGGACCATTTACATCGGAGTCATGGCCCTTGATTTTCCGAAATATGCTATATCTTGGCCTCATTAAGACGAAAGGGCCTTCATTTGGCCGGATTTCATTGAAACTTTGCAGGGATGATCAGTACCAAGCCTTGTTGTACATAGTCACCGTGTTCCAGTTGAATGATTTTGGCGGAGTTTTAGCCCTTTAAAGGTTTTAATACACAAACTTTGTTCTGACTAGTTCTCTTGAACCCCTGGCCGGATTAAACGAAACTTTTTAGGGATGATCAATTCTATGTCTAGTTGTGAAAATCATCGCCGTGTTCCGGTTGAATGATTTTTGGCAGAGTTATGGCCGTTTAAAGGTTTTAATACACAAACTTTGTTCTGATGTACTTCTCCTGAACCCCTCGCCAGATTTCAATGAAAATTTGCAGGGATGATCAGCACCAAGCCTAGTTGCGGTTTACAGATATTTGGCGGAGTTATGGCCCTTTAAAGGATTTTGATACCACAATTTTTTTCTGGGCTAGTTCTCCTGAACCCCTGGCTGTGCAGACGAAACTTGACAAGGATGATCAGTATCAAGCCTAGTTGTGCATGTCATCGCCATATTTCAGTTGAATGATTTTTGGCAGAGTTGTGACCCTTTAAATGTTTTAATACACAAACTTTGTCCAGATTAGTCTCTTCTGAACTCTTTGCCAGATTTCAGCGAATCTTGGCGTGGATGATCAGCACTTAGCCTAGTTGCACCTGTCATTGCCATGTTCTGGTTGAATGATTTTTGAAAGACTTATGGCCACTTATACATAAACTTTATCTTGAGCCAGTAGAGCGTCCACAGGCCCTCTTGGGCCTCTTGTTTTTAATTGTTTTTAATGTTTTGATTCATTTTTAGCTCTACTGGCCAAGGGCCAGCAGAGCTTATGGGATGGTGTGTTGTCCGTCGTCCGTCCGTCGTCCGTTAACTTTTCTTGTGTACACTCTAGAGGCCACATTTCTGATGCAATCATCATGAAACTTTGTCAGAATGTTTGTCTCAATGAAATCTCAGTCAAGTTCAAAAATGGGTCATGTGGGGTCAAAAACTAGGTCACTAGGTCAAATACTTGAAAAAACTTGTGTACACTCTAGAGGTCATATTTGTTACCCAATCTTGATGAAACTTTGTCAAATTGTTTATCTTAATTATATCTTGATCAAGTTCGGAAATGGGTCACATGAAGTTAAAAACTAGGTCACTAGGTCAAATATTGGAAAAACCTTGTGTACACTCTAGAGGCCATATTTTTGATCCGAACTTGATGCAACTTTGTCAGAATGTTTGTCTTAATTATATCTTTGTCAAATTTGAAAATGGGTCACATGGGTTTAAAAACTAGGTCACTAGGTAAAATACTTGAAAAACCTTGTGTACACTCTAGAAGCCGTATTTCTGACCCAATCTTGGTGAAACTTTGTCAAAATGTTTGTCTTAATTATATCTTGGTCAAGTTCAAAAATGGGTCACATGGTGTTAAAAACTAGGTCACTAGGTCAAACTTTGGAAAAACCGTGTGTACACTCTAGAGGCCATATTTTTGACCCGGTCTTGATGCAATTTTGTCAGAATATTTGTCTCAACTATAGCTTGCTAAAGTTTGAAAATGGGTCACACAGGGTCAAAAACTAGGTCACTAGGTCAAATACTTGAAAAACCTTGTGTACACTCTAGAGGCCATATTTCTGACCCGATCTTGATGAAACTTTGTCGAAATGTTGTCTTAATTATATTTTGGTCAAGTTCGAAAATGGGTCCCATGGGATCAAAAACTAGGTCACTAGGTCAAATACTTGAAAAACCTTGTGTACACTCTAGACGCCATATTTTTTCATTCGATCTTTACTAAATTTTACCAGATTGTTAATGTCAATAACAGCTCGGTAAAGTTTTTATTTTTTTTATTTTTTTTTTATTATCTCTACTGGCCAAGTTCGAAAACCAGCCAGATCGGACCAGTAACGGCGGAGTTATGGCTCTTGATTTAGTTAAAAATGCTATATTCTGCCTCTTTAAGACGATAGTCACTTGCTTCATTGATGTTATAAGAGCCATATTAGCCAGTAGAGCGTCCACAGGCCCTCTTGGGCCTCTTGTTTATTTTTAGGATGGTGTGTTGTCCGTCTTCCGTCGTCCGTCGTCCGTTAACTTTTCTTGTGTACACTCTAGAGGCCACATTTCGGATGCAATCATCATGAAACTTTGTCAGAATGTTTGTCTCAATGAAATCTCGGTCAAGTTCAAAAATGGGTCGTGGGGTCAAAAACTAGGTCACTAGGTCAGATACTTGAAAAAACTTGTGTACACTCTAGAGGTCATATTTGTTACCCAATCTTGATGAAACTTTGTCAAATTGTTTATCTTAATTATATCTTGATAAAGTTCGGAAATGGGTCACATGAAGTTAAAAACTAGGTCACTAGGTCAAGTATTGGAAAAACCTTGTGTACACTCTAGAGGCCATATTTTTGACCCGAGCTTGATGCACTTTGTCAGAATGTTTGTCTTAATTATATCTTGGTCAAGTTTGAAAATGGGTCACATGGGGTTAAAAACTAGGTCACTAGGTCAAATACTTGAAAACGTTGTGTACACTCTAGAAGACGTATTTCTGAAAACTAGGTCACTAGGTCAAATACTTGAAAAACCTTGTGTACACTCTAGAAGCCGTATTTCTGACCCAATCTTGATGAAAATTTGTCAAAATGTTTGTCTTAATTATATTTTGGTCAAGTTCAAAAATGGGTCACATGTTGTTAAAAACTAGGTCACTAGGTCAAACTTTGGAAAAACCGTGTGTACACTCTAGAGGCCATATTTTTGACTCGATCTTGATGCAGTTTTGTCAGAATATTTGTCTCAATTATAGCTTGCTAAAGTTCGAAAATGGGTCACACAGGGTCAAAAACTATGTCACTAGGTCAAATACTTGAAAAACCTTGTGACCACTCTAGAGGCCATATTTCTGACCCGATCTTGATGAAACTTTGTCGAAATGTTGTCTTAATTATATTTTGGTCAAGTTCGAAAATGGGTCCCATGTGGTCAAAAACTAGGTCACTAGGTCAAATACTTGAAAAACCTTGTGTACACTCTGGACGCCATATTTTTTTTCATTTGATCTTTACCAGACTTTACCAGATTGTTAATGTCAATAACAGCTCGGTAATTTTTTTTTTCTTGTTCGAAAACCAGCCAGATCGGACCAGTAACGGCGGAGTTATGGCTCTTGATTTAGTTAAAAATCCTATATTCTGCCTCTTTAAGACGATAGTCACTCGCTTCATTGATGTTATAAGAGCCATATTAGCCAGTAGAGCGTCCACAGGCCCTCTTGGGCCTCTTGTTAATTTTTTTTTCCATTTTTTCATTTTTTTCATTTTTTTTTTTTTTTTTTTCGCTCTATGTTGGACTAGTCGGACCAGTAACAGAGGAGTAATGGCTCTTGATTTAGTTATAAATGCCATATTTTGCCTCGTTAATACGGTTTGGCCTTCATTTTTCATCTGATCTCTACCAAACTTTACCAGATTCTTTAGTTATGGCCCTTGATTTAGTTAAAAAGCTGTTTTTTTGCCCGAAAAAAAACGTAAATGGCAGTCACTTGCTTCATTGATGTTATAAGAGCCATGTTAGCCAGTAGAGCGTCCACAGGCCCTCGTGGGCCTCTTGTTTTTTGAGTTTTTTTGTAAATTGTTGTAACAATGTTGTCCTACAACAATAGCTAAATTGTCATGTTTTTGTTTCAAGCCACAGAGAAAACTATTGATTAAAGATTAGAAAACAAGACACAAAATCATGACACTTATTTTTTTTTTTATTTAAGCTTGTATCACAGAATTGGCTTCACATAATGGATTGAAACTTCACAAAAATGTAATCAGTCGTCAGGATCAGGATATATAACTCATGCTTTAAAGGATGCCCCTATCCCAATAGAGAGATCACTGATTAGGAAGGTATGACTTCCTAAAAAAGTTCTCATCTAAAGGCCTACTGGTGGTGAGTGTTTCTGACATGGCACTGCAAATAGAAGAACAAAAGAAAGGGTCGCAAACACAATCTGTGATTATACAAACATGTACAAAATAACAACAGATAAATGTGGCCCATGACAGAAACCTTCCCTTGAATGCGAGTACCAAAGGAAAAACCTAAGCTCTCTTCCAATACCGTAAAAAGAAGTCTTGGCCTTCTTCAAGACTACTAGTCCGGATTATAGGAGCAGCGCCCTTCAGAAGAAACTACATGCTTCTTTAGGTGGCCCTCACCATAACCAGGACAAATACTTTCAGACCTAAGAATTCCGGCCATACCTCAGGAAGAAAACTTAAGCCGTCTAAGTATGGGAAAACTAATGCCTGGCATGGTGACACGAGTCGGAAGGACCCATATGGTGCCTACGTTCCCAATGTCAGTGACATACCATTGCCAGGAGGTATCTAATTCAGATACTTATACGCTTGAAATGGCGTCCATATATAATGGTTAATAAAAATTAAAAATCATAATTCCAAGTCGAAATTTCCTAAAGCAGACCTCATGGGTGGGGTACGAATTGCGGTCTGAATTAATGGCGAAAGAACAAAAGCCAGGGTAAAAACACCAACTAAGCTTATAAACCCGTAAGAAAATAACATATGGGAAGTAAAATTAAAGTAATAAGTCAAATAGAAAATTCTTGTCTGGATTATTTCTCTATAACCCCTTGTTAGAATTTGCGCAAAACATGTAGGAAGTATCAAGTGGAAATGCGCATATTGTCATGACGTTACAGTTTGATAATTTTCCACCGAGTTATGCCCTTGTATTTTTAACATTTTTATGCATTTACAGTACAGCTCACGCGAAACCCACACTTTACTTGATTCGCCGAGTTTGTTCATATCGAGTGCCGCGCGGTTTGGACTCGGCGAATCTACGCGGCAAAAGTACGCCATTGTCGAGTCACTCGGAGTGATCACACTCCGAGTTACTCTGCGTAGAATCCAATTAACCATGAAAGCACACAAGGGCTGTACAAATCCTATAGCCCGACGCCCGGGACTAGTCCAAAGCCAAAGTCGGGCGTGTCACTTTTTCAAAGATTTCAGTCCCGGACTAGTCCAATTTTACAAAAAGACAGTCGGGCGTGTCACTGTTTGAAAGATTTCAGTCCCAGATCCCAGATTTGTCCAATTAACAATGTCGGCCACCTGTCATAAAACAACCCTAGCACACTTTTCAACGTAATCCTTTAATTGCACTCGCTTATGTAATGCAATTAGCATCCACAGCGATTACCCCGGGCAATTTTATCAACAATCAACCATGCCGGAAGTCCCGCCTCCAAATGACCTTAATTGACAGTCGGCATTGTCGACATTATCCAATCAATTGACCCGATCTATTTTAATCCAGACCCGCTAGCCAATGAAACGACTACTACAGGTAAATCTCATGTTCGTCAGGTGATTACCTGTTCGTCACGTGGTGAGCTGAAAATGGCGATACACTGAAACAATAACACTAACACGATGATTAATTAGCAATCAGGCCGATTTGTCGGCAATCTTTCGATGAGTAAAGAAACTAAGGACTTTTGATAATGGAAGTATGTTTGATATGAAATGGTAGGTGTGCTTTTTTTATTGTTCCTCAGTGTATTGTTGAGCGTAATTGTAACAGACATGAAAGGCGGGTGGGGTAACGGTTTTTGCATAGTTCAAAAACATGAAATAAAAACAAAACGAACTGATATACATAATCAGTTTGATTTCGTATTTGGTAGTGCTAATGTTTACATTTCAAAATGAGTTAACTTTGTTGAACTTTTTCAGTGTTAAAACAAGGAAAATATGAAAGCGAAAGTGAAAGTAAAAATGAAAAGTGGAAAAATGTAGAATGTGACGCACAGCCAATCAAAAAGTCAAAATCATCTGGTGTAGTGGACAAAAACAAAAACGTAAAAATAAAATGTTTATATTAGGTAAAGTGGTAATAAAGTTAAGAATCTCATTTGTATCCCCTTACCTATATAAAGTTATGACTTTTTTCTCTCCATTAAATGATTATCTGAACTGTAATATGAAACTCAATATCTATGTTGAAATTTAAAAATGCAGATGTGATTCTTACTGTTGCTACTGTTTCACCCAATGGCAGTCTACAATCTATACCACTGAAACATACATTAATTGTCTAAAGAGTAAATAAGGATTGTTTCCTTTACTGTGTATAATGAATTGTAATGAGTATGCAAGACCAGTTTTAACATATTGAGAAATCGAAAGTATTCAGGACTTGTGTCCGTTTTTTGGGACTAGTCACAATGTTTTTGGGACTAGTCACTTTTGACAGGGTGACTAGTCCTGGACTAGTGGCTAAAAAAAATATTTGTACAGTCCGTGTGCAACCTGTGGTGATTTATTATTGGGAAAAAATCTGAATTTTCCGACAACTTGTCCGACAGCGGGGTTGAAAAAGCCAATCACCAGAAAAAGTACTAACAATGAGACGCCGAGTGCATCTTTTCTTTGCAAAGTTGTCACGACTGATAAATACAATGAATAAATTTCGAAACAAATACGTATTTCAAACTTTTAATGCATTTAATCACAAGTTTTGTTCGTTTCTGTTGTCCAAAAGTCACACTTCTTCAACCGACATAAATAGCTATAATCCTTGGCCATGTATGTACCTTTTAACAAGGCGGCACTAACAACGGGTTTATCATCCGGAATTCTTTACAATTTTTTCTGGTTATTTCTGTCTAAAGAACCCATCGATGTATTAATAATAAACAGCAGAATAGTAAAATTTGTTACAAATAACGATTAATTAAAACTATAATTACCAGTATAATAAGTGAATTTTATGTTCAGTCACCGCAAAGCTGGTAATAGGAACCGCCATATAACTATCGTGCCCCAGTATACATAATCTGGGCTTTCAAATTTTTCCACATCCACTTTTCCAAAACAAAAGTAAAAAACTGTTCTGCTTTGATTTCATTAAAATGACTGCAATTTGAAAAAATTGCACCCACCCTTTACCTGTGCAGTTTGGACTCGGCGAACTCCGAGTTTGTCTACTCGAAGTATCGTTGTGTAAGTACCTCAAGAGCTTTTCGCATAGCTGATTCCCACTCCGAGTAGTTTTGTCATCAAAACTCTTTTGTATCTGAATTTGTAAATTCCTCACTCCGCGTGAAAGAGTAAAGTGTGGGTTTTGCTTGAGCTGTACTGTATATATACATAGTAGTCAAATAGAAAATTCTTGTCTTCGAAAATACTTATGGGACTGCATTGAAACTCCACACAATGATAAAGGGCAATAAGAGGAAATGCAGAGCACAAGAACCGTAACTCTGTCATCATTCAAACTAGAGTTATTGCCCTTTGTTATTTTATACTTATAATTCTTGTCAGGAGCATAACTTTAAAACTATGAATGAGACTGCAATGAAACTTCACACGATGATAAAGGGCAATGAGAGTAAGTGCAGAATATAGGAACCATAACTCTATCTTAATTTAAATTAGAGTTATTGCCCTTGGTAAGTTTATACTCTGGCGCATAACTCAAATCCTACTAAAGGGACTGTAATGAAACTTCACACAGTAATAGAGGAATATGAGAGGAGGTGCAGAACACAAACAACATTACTCTATCTTCATTCAAATTAGAGTTATTCCCTTGGTAATTTTGTACTTATAATTCTTGTCGGGAAGATGCCTCGAAACTACTAAAGGGACTGTAATGAAAATTCACACAATGATAAAGGGCAATGTGAGAGAGCATAAGAACCATAGCTCTAGCTTCATTTAAATTATATTGCCCTTTTTAATATAAAGCATCCAATTCGGGGTTCTACCAATATTCTTGTTCATATAGTCTTTTCATTTTCTGCCATTTGCTACAAATTAGATAAAACTTATTCAGTCATTGTGTTGGCCAGCTGATGTATTTTATTCCTATATTGACTTAGGAAAGCCTGAATAGGAAAGCCTGAATTGTAAATGTAATCCATCGATCTGACACAATCTTGTCAGTTTGTTATTCCGTTGCTATGGTAACAGGTATATTCAGGTTAAAATATATTTGATGCATTTATGTAATCTGGTGGATATATTGTACATAAAATAGTATAATTTATAAGATAAAGTCATTTTGAACACAGTTTGATCTTAAAGAGTGTTTCACACAACACAGATAAAAGCACAGATAACAGCACACGAAAACAGTTTGTTATTCTGCAATTAACTTGTTTAAAGCATTTTATGCCATTGTATTTTTAAAAAAAGAATCTCTTTGGAAGAATGTGTTTGATTGCGTAACGGGCACGTTTTCTGTCACCATTGTTCTCAAAATTCTCTAAAAGCTCCGATTTGTGTTTTAATATGTTCTGAATTTGTTTTTTACCGACACCTAATTCGTCTGCTATTTTATGCGCACTTTTCGATTTACTAAGTTTAATCACATTAATCCGCTCGTCTAACGTTAACACTTTACGCTTCAACATGATTTCAATAACTTTATTTATTGTAATCAGCTGTTAAAAATAGCGAGTAAATATATTACCGTTGCCATCACGTGATACAAACAAATTATTATGTTATCCAATCACTACGTCGTATAAATATAACTTCATCAATATTAATGAGGGCACTTGACAGTATTGACCTATCTCATCTCCGTATAAAAATAAACTTATGAATATTAATGAACAATTCGACCTTTCAATATAACGCTCCCAATCATCGATGTTTTCCACATCAATCATTCGAAGGTGATAATTGGTATTGCAACTTATTAATTGGTAGTTATATTTGATATCTCCTACAGGGGGATGATTACAAAGGCTAATTAGGTTATTGTTGAATTTATGTTTGATCTTGTTTCTGTGTGAATTACCGATAGCTAAACTGTGTTTGTTTTTTTCAGTTTAATTTTCTGAAGAAAAAAAATGGTGGTCGCTAATTGATCATAAAATCGGTCTTTTGGTATGAAAATATGCGGTCGTTGGTCACGTTAGACAGGTGGTCGCTTAATACAGTATCAATTAATAGCAAAACTCGTCGGGGGTGAATTCAAAGTGGTCGCTTAATATATGGCAGGTGGGCGCTGAAACCAGGTGGTCGGATGACCAGGTTTGACTGTATAAGTTGATAAAATAAATAACCCTGAAACATGAAAAATTTTGTTAATTTTAATATTTGTCTATTATACTTACGACAACATTACAATTGCAAGATACTCAACTTGCCTTAATCCACGAACGGAAAAACTTCCCCAAATACCCTTCCCGGGACTCCCGGCACCAAGGGCGCCGCCAAATACACCCGTACAAGCAAGAGTCACACAGAGTTACGTCCTCTTTCCGCAAATAAGTCCTAAATTAAGGAGGGGTGGGTAGTTAATGTTGTCGTAAGTATAATAGACAAATATTAAAATTAACAAAATTTTTCATATTGGTCTATAGATAGCTTACGACAACATTACAATTGCGACTTTAACACAATGAGCTGGGGTGGTACAATGTAACCTGTTATGAGTGCCCGAATATGTAAAGGGGATTTGAACAACTCTGAACAACAAGTAACAAAGCACGCTCAAACCTGCTCTAATTACAAGAAATTAAAGCAGACGAGAGCATGAACCCAAGCAACTTACACTCACCATAGCGTAATCTGGGATCCTGACTGGCGATACAGCCAGTAGGAGGAGCCTCTAAAACTTCTTAGATGGGCAGATGAACGTTACAAGGTGAATATGGCAACCTCATAAGTCCTTCAATTCGTTCAAGGACAATAAGTCCACCACCATCTAAAATTATAATCGGCAATTTCAAGCTAATCCATGGAACAGAATTTTTTTTGTATTACATAGATCATTTAAATAAGTATCGACCCCCTGATTCAATACTTAAAATAACAGCTTCATAACTGAGCTGTAAATGT
This sequence comes from Cyrtodaria siliqua, assembly GCA_037043455.1. NCBI lineage: Eukaryota > Metazoa > Mollusca > Bivalvia > Adapedonta > Hiatellidae > Cyrtodaria > Cyrtodaria siliqua. The sequence goes on from JAWPHD010002564.1 coordinate 22,238, forward strand.
AACTATGAACACCAGATAACTGTGTGAAGCATAGAATACTATGAACAATACAATATGTATAAACCAAACACCTTTGGAACATAGTGGTATGAAGTGCTTACAAACCAAGATAAGCAAAATAATAAATAAAACTGCAACCGATTTGTATGCCCAAAGTTACAGACTTGGGCAAGGCCAAGTCAGCTAACTGGCAGAGCAGCACAATCCCATGACTGACTGGGTAGTAAGAACTGGACCCAGTGAAAAATTATTTAAGATAGAATCTAACAAATAATTTGTGAATTTTAAGAATATAAAGGCTCTGACTTTAGTAGCCTTATTGGAGTTGCATTAGGTATACACCCAGACAAAACCAAACAGATTGTTACTGGAATATCCCCAGAAGGGGTTAAACGAGATCCCTTTAGTAGCATGAGCCTGATGACACTTCAGTTCCTAGAATGGGCTCACTAAATCTGAGCCACAAGGCTAAAAGAAGATAGTCTAAAGGGTAGTCTATCTAAGATTAACCGAAAAGTTCAAAGGAGGGCCGGAGAACAGAAGTCAAACAGGCCAAAAAGAGCCACTTTAACTTCTAAGTATTCTAAACTAAGAAGGGGAGTGATATAAGCTCAAAGTGGGAAACAAGAAAAAACCCAACTCCGACTGCGGTGGAAGTGTAAACAAACAATGCGTTACACTTATTCTAACCAGCTAAACCTCTGTGACCTCAGAGTAGCCCAGTGAAGGACCTCCTAGAGGTTCAATTGTGTGAGCAACTATTACAGAAACTGAAGTCTGAAGATGTAGTTTGAATCGACAAACGTGAGGTTGCATACTGATTCCGAATGAATCAGTGGCAGAGGTAGACTGTAAAACCTGATATAAACCCCGCTTAGGGAAGAAATCAAGATGGACAGAAGTGCTGCCCGTACGAACTGCGACGCCCGTAAAGCAGGCGTAATATTGATAACTAAACCAGGCGTAATTTTGATGGTGACCAGGCGTACAGGTGGTTTTGATAAGAATGTAGAAACCAGGCGTAAAATGAGGCGTAATATGTAATTGAGTCCGTCTGGCCAAAAACCAGGCATAAATAAAACCAGGCGTAAATAGAGCCAGGCGTAAATAAACCAGGCGTAAATAATAAAAGAATTTATTTATTCAGGGCAACACACCTAGTTAGTGAACAAACCTACCATGTGGCCCTCTAAGCCAAACTGAGAGATCCTTAGACATGCATTTAGGGCATCTCTACGAAACCCCTAGACCACGGCAGAATGTCCCCTTGAATGTGGCTGTGTATGGGCACGCACCCCCCCCTTGTTCTGACCAAGGCAGAATGTCACCTTGAATGTGGTTGTGCACACGCATTCACCCCCAAATCTGTGTTCAAGTAAAAGATCTAGCCGAAAAGAAACTGTGTTTCCATACGAATGTGGCATATAGAACCAATAAATAAATAGATGCCAGATGTATCTCAAACTGCCTGAAGGAAAGACTTCAAAAAGAGAAGTCCGGCTCTTATGGCATAATTAATGTACGGATTAGAAGCCGGGTCTAACAATAGTATAGCCTACCATAATGTTAGGAACTTACTCATACTGATAGACCTACTCTCTAAACTGATAGAAAACAAGGAGAATGTATCCTGGTTCTAGCAATATTAAACAGGAGGGGGTATGAAAAACAAATACGCCAACTATCATCAGTACCCCTAGGGCTAATGGAGAACGAACCCTGGCACTACAGCCCATTAACTGTATGACTGTATGGAGAAGTGGGAGGGGTAAGGAATCTAGAAACTGGACAATGATCTTAGCTGCAAGAAAAGGAGTGTTATGTCCTGCAACCGCATCTAATAAGCTACACAAGGAACGCAACCCCAGAGGTAAGAGATGAATGACGAAGAACTCCATCAGACAAGGCTTAGTCAGAGGAACCGCGAACAAACCCACTTAGGGTTGAGGATAGCGGCTTTGAAGCCGATTACTCCGAACTTACTGAAACTGCCTAACAGGTGTAAACCGGGGGCGGAGAGCAGCCCGTGCTTGGCTGCCCGCTCATTAGTACCGTCGCCTTCGCTTTGCAGCTCCGGCTCTGGAGGTACCCCGTGGAGATTTAAGCGGTACAGAAGGAGACCTTAATCAACCCTAGGGTAATCCCAAAACCCCACAGGTGTATCAGTGAGAAAACACGCATAATACACTCGTGCTAAGGCTCTGGTGAAAATAAGTTTCTCTAATAAGAAAATCCTTATATTCACGACAAACCAAAAATGATTCTATTAATAACTTATTATGTACTCTAACCTTGATACTTAAGCAGCAAAACATAATGCGCTAAAACAGAGACGACAAAAGGTCAACAGCGGCATTATGTCTGTCGATATTTCACAAGTGAAACACAAACAATGAAATATAAGGTATATCATAATATCCACAAAAAAACAACAAAAAACAACAAGATGCCAGTTGTCTTTGTGGCTGGTATGGGACACGTAAAACCGGACTCCTCCCTTACAGGGCGAAAGCTCTATCAACTGAGCTAACCGGGACACCATCATAAAACAGAGGTGAGTGGCAGTGATATCAAGTAAGAGACTAACCACTCAGCCACGGAAGTCCCCCATATCCTCTTACCAGCAAAAGGAAGACTCAGCCAGCAACTGCATGTGCAAATGAATAAAACAGCATCTGCCACTGTAATTAATTTATATAACTTACCTCAAAAAAGGTGGTGATATACATGTACATAGATATCATTAACTTTTCAAGTTAGAGGCACACAGAGCAAAGTAGCCGGGTATTAGATAGATACTAGTATACAATATTAGTAAAAGTATTCATATTAGCCTGGTAGAAAGGTTTAAGTAGCAGGGCGAATTAACCGCCTACCTCTTAATGACACCCCTTGATATAAATACTACCGGCGCTAAATAAAATAAATGCTCATATACCTGCAAGTCTGATGAGCATAATCCATAGACTGGCAATAATCATCTTAGTCCTGCCACAAACAGTACTCAACAAGGCGATAGGACAAGTTGAATTAGGTGTCCTGATAAGGAAAACCATATACAGAAAGAAATAAACTGATTTACTTCTTAAGACTGTGGCTACAATTAACGCTGAAACCTATGCACGTTATGGCGAAGGCCATGAATTCTTACCCTAATCATTAGAGTATGACGGAGAAGCCGTAGTCACTTACATCATCCTTGATATTCTTGTGACGGAACTCGACAGCAGGTATCGACTTCTATCGAGGTTACCTGCAAAACAAGTTCTGTAGTTTAAAGTCCGTAAGGACAGAAAAGAACAAAGTAATTCACTAAGAATCTTTAGTTTAAGACAAGTATCAGATTCCTGTAGTGGTTATAAAGCAAACCATGAGAGGAAATACTTTAAATTGAATACTCTTAACGCTTTTTGTAAACGCCGAGATATTCAAAGATATAAAAGCATTAAATAAGTTTCTAAAATCGAGAACATAGGTAGACAATGCTTAAGAAGTGTTTACAAATGTTGCAACAACTTGGAAAAAAGGGTAATTCTGTTCGACAAAAGAATGAATTCTATTTGAGAATAGAATACCACCAGGCCTGCTATTAATAAGAATCAGAGATAAGACTTCGATAATTTACCTTCTCTGATGTAGATGGCCTGTATAGAGCGCCCTGTCAGTAGGAAGATATGACTTCCCTATGAATTAAAAAGGCCTTTCCCAGTAGGGAGCACCGTCTAGGAAAGTATGATTTCCTAAAGAGGTCTCAGTCCTATTGATGGTAAGTGTTTCTGACACCACACTGAAAAGGAAGAACAAGGAAAGTGTCTCTGACACATTTTACTAGTATGTTAAAAGTATGTGTCAGAAGTGGGATCTGAAACCACGTGTAAGGTCGTGGACCAGAACACTCGTTTATGAAGGTATAACCTTGAGTCTGGCGCATTAGACCATTAAGCCCTCCTGACAGGTAATCCATATGTTTATCTTTATTTCTTAATTGCTATCATATGATTTGATTACCTGTTAGTTCAATGTCATGTTCACATTGTTATGAATATTACAATAAAATATTCTATTCTATTCTATTTAATCTGTGATTATACAACACGTAAGAAATTATAATAACAGATAATTGTGACCCATGACAGAAACTTCCCTTACATGTGAGTACCAACACATAAACCTAAGTCCTCTTCCCATACCATAGAAAGAAGTCTTATTTAGCTTCCCTCCAGACAACTAGTCTGGATTTTATACTAGCAGAGACCTTCAGAAGAGACTATATCCTTCGTTAGGTGGCCCTAACCATAACAACGGTATTGAATACAGTAAGAATACCGTAAGAATACCCTTTCGGCCCTAGGCCGTGCTTAAAAGCATAAATTTCAGCTGAGGAAGTATTACCTGAGCTGTCTCTAGACAGGTGACGGTTGCTCCTAGACCGCCCTCTGTGTGTTGACTCTCTGAAAGGTGACCTGGAGGAGTGAATGGAATCTGTTCTGAGGACCTTCAGATTACCCATGAGGCAGAGAGTTTGTAGTCGGCGTGACCCCCGCACTACCTGGTAGCTTGAGCAGGAGTGGGTGGGGTACGGGACTTTCTTTAGTGAGCGCAAGATAGTCGACGTCGTTCATTGACTGAGCTAAGCGGGCTATTGAGCTACAAAGGAACGAGTAACCTTTGTTTTGGTTGTCTCCAAGCGAATGCGACCACTCCAACAGTGTACCCACGAGGTAGAGAGTTATCTGAGTCACCATGGTCCCCCGGACAGGAGTGGGTGGGGTATGGGACTGCATATGGCTGGGTTGGGGGACATCACCGATAGAAGGTCAGGACTTCGTACGGGTGATGTTTCCAATCCCTGGGAGTCCGGACGGGCCGTAGTGGGCTAGGGCCCGACTCCCCATTGATGTTTCCTTCACAGGAGTGGGTGGGGAATGGGACTGCATATGGCTGGGTTGGGGGACATCACCGATAGAAGGTCAGGACTTCGTACGGGTGATGTTTCCAATCCCTGGGAGTCCGGACGGGCCGTAGTGGGCTAGGGCCCGACTCCCAATTAGACTAAGGTCCCACTCCCCATTGCTGTTACTGAAATATAAGAAAATAACAGCAGAAGGTGTTCTAAAAGCACCAACTGTGATTATATAACAAACAACACGAACCCAATAATATAAGAAAACTATTTACTGGAGTGTTGACACGAGTAGGAGGGGTGTCTACGTTCCGGTGTCAAATTCAAAACTTCTAATAGAAGTTAAAAGCTATTTTTCGACAGAATTTACAAATGTTGGTAAACCGGAAGTAGACAGCATATGGTTGTTTACGAATTGCGGTCTGAATTAACTGCGTAAAGAACAAAAGCCGGTGTAAAAAACACCAATTACGATCATAAACTCGTAAGAAAATAACATATGGGAAGTAAAATTAAAGTAATAAAACAATTAAAACCATTTGTTACGTGGAAAAAGACAAATATTTTGAGACCGTCGATTTATCGCGTTCTTTACCGATGACGCCACGACGGAAAGAGGACGTAACTCTGTGTGACTCTTGCTTGTACGGGTGTATTTGGCGGCGCCCTTGGTGCCGGGAGTCCCGGGAAGGGTATTTGGGGAAGTTTTTCCGTTCGTGGATTAAGGCAAGTTGAGTATCTTGCAATTGTAATGTTGTCGTAAGCTATCTATAGACCAATTGCTGTATTGTAGCATTAGGCTAGTATATATAGATAGTAATTAATTCACCTAAATCTCAGTGACCATGCACTCTGGAATATCTCTTTTGGCAAATCTCTTTTAGCAAAACCCTGGTACTGTAGCAGTGTAATTGACATGTATTTTCCACCTCACGATTCATTTGGATGAGGTGTTAAAATACATGACAATTAAACTACGTGCAAAGATTTTTGTCTATCGGTGCATCAAAATGAGATAGACATCTACAATTGTATCCCATTTTAATGACTTAAATGAAATAATAATTAATGGAAAAAAACATCCTCGAGTTGTTTAGAACCTTTACCGAAATGTCTAACTTGACATGTAGTTGGTCTAAAACAAAATTCATTGTGGTCGCATTAAACAAATTGGCTGCGAGTAGCCATCTGTGTTTACAGAGTTATATAGAAAAAATTGTGGCAACTACTTCTCTGAAACTGCTTGATGGTTATTTTTCATGAAACGTAACAGGAATGTTACTCTTGATGTCTATTTGGACATAAGTATTTAAAATCAAGTTGATCAGAAATTTAAAAGGGCCACCACAGCTAAAAATATATATTTTAAAATGCATTTTTAGATCACCTGAGTCTTCAAACGACTTCTCCTCAGAAACCGCTTGGCCAATTTTGAACAAACTTCACATGGATGATCCTTAGATGAATGCTTTTTAGATTTGTTAAAATTAGGTCAGCGCGACATCCAAGGTGGCCGCCATTACCATATATGTTTGAAACCTTAAGAAATCTTCTCAAGAACCGCTGGATAGATTCCAACAGTTTTTCTTTTTAAATTATCGCCAATGCCTAGACTTTCAATTTTGTTCATTTGAAGTCCCCGGGTCAAAAATGGCCGTGCCCCGGGGGTCCAACGTTTGTATAGATTTTGCATGTTTTTCATAGCATTATATAGGAAAAAAACTTTAAAAAATCTTCTTCTCTGAAACCAAAGGCACAGTGCTTTCATGTAATACATGTAGCATCAGCTTAAGGTGCTCTACTAAGTTTGTTCAAATGGTGACCTTGGGGTCTAAGTTGGCCCCGCCCCCGGGGGTCACATAGGCTTGTATAGGGAAAAACTTTAAAAAATCTTCTCTGGAACTGCAAGAGCCAGTGGTTTAATATTTTCCATTTGCTATAAGCTTATGGTCCACTACCAAGTTTGTTCAAATGGTGACCCTTGTGTCAAATTTGGCCCCGCCCTGCGGGTCACAGTTATACATGTACATAGACTTATAAAGGGAAAACATTTTAGTCTTCTTCTCTGAAACTGCAAGAGCCAGAGGCTTAATATTTTGCATTTGCTATACTCTTATAGTGTTTTACCAAGTTTGTTCAAATGATGACCCTGGGGTCACATTTGGCCCCGCCCCAGGTGTCACATGTTTTACATAGACTTGTATAGGGAAAAACTGAAAAAATCGTCTTCTCTGAAACCACAAGGCACACAGCTCTCATATGTAACATGTAGCCCTGGGATCACATTTGGCCCTGCCCCAGGTGTTACACTCTAGCACCTTCATTTTGTATTTGATCTTTACCTACCAAAGTTTGTCAGTGTCTTTATATTAATGTTGTAAACACAACAGAGGCCACATTTCTTGAACAATCTTAACCAAACTTGCACAGATTGTATATGACCATAAAATTTCGAAGAAGTTCGATAATTTGCCAGTACTCAGGTGATCGATTTAGGGCCATCTTGGCCCTCTTGTTGTTTGTGGTGACTGCTTTTCAAAACCCGGTATTGATTTGGAACTTTTTCCAAAATGACTATCATGACATATAGTTGCATCTACACAAAATCCATTTTGATTCAATATCAAACATGGCCGTCTGCAGACATCTTTGTTTTCATAGACTTGTGACGACTTCTCTTCTGAAAATGCTTGATGGATTTTCATGAAATTTTACTGGAATGTTACTCTTCATGGCTAGATGGTCTTAAATAAAATTCAGGTTCAGAGGAAAATTCAAAATGGCAACCACAGCTAAAAATAGATTTTGAAAATACTGTACATTGCTGTGCCTACAATATGTAAGTGGTATGACATGGAACCTTAACCAAATGACCGACAAGACATGTAGCTGGTTGCAAACAAAATTCGTTCCTAGAATAATGCGTGACATGTTCATTTTTTTCTGAGAAAACAACAAAACATTCAAGACAAAATTATATCAGAATAAGTGGTAATGGAAGTATTGCAAGACACAGTAAATCTTTTTTCCAAAATAGGCTTGTAAATCAGTTTAAAGGCCTAGTAACAAGCCTACCATAACACTTATACTGCAACTTTTATTACTGTAGACATGACAGCGTGACTGACGGATATTTGTCCAGTAAATGGCTGCTTAACTTGGTCGGAATCAGACAGAGAGCTATAGTGTATTAGGCCGTCTGTATGGCACCTCTGATTAGTCGATTGATTGATGAGAAGGCAGTAAAGTCTGAAACAAACGAATCTATAATTGTTCAATCACCTCACATCCTGTTGGCCATTTTCCTTAATTTTTCTTTGTGTTAACGGGGGATGGCGGGGTGGGGAGGTGGTGGGGGGGTGGGGGGTGGGGAGGTGGTGGGGGGAGGGGGAGTGGGTGGGGGGGGTGGGTGGGGGGGAATTGACTGCAATTAGAAAAAGTTTCTCCCTTTACCTGTGCAATTTCGACTCGGCAAATTCCGAGTTTGTCTACGCGAAGTATCGTTGGTTAAAATTTCGTACAAAGCATCAATATCAAGTGGAGATGCGCATATTAAGGTGACATTGCGGTTCGATAATTTTCCACTCAGTTATGGCCCTTTGTATTTTTAATGCATTTTATACTTGGTAGTACAAATAGAAAATTCTTGTCCCGGCTTTTTCTCTATAATATACGTCTATGTACCGTATTTTACCTTGTATAGCACGCAGTTTTTTGACCACTTTTACAGTTTTCGAAAGGGGGGTGCGTACAATATAAGGAAACAATAAAAAGAACTTTTTTTTTCTTGCAGAAAATCGATGTCTGGGAAGAAAAACCTTGACGACGAACAGACATTGAGACAGAAAACTGTGAATCCCGATAATACACAATTTTTCCGTAATTTACTTGCTTCATATAAGTAATATATTGACTTAATTCGATTTATAAATGAATAGTGTATTATGATGCTTCTTTTTGTATAAATGTTTGCATGTTTGTTGTAAAATAATAAATTGTGTGAAAAATCGTCCCATGATTTTGTTGTTTATATCGCGTGACGTAATATCACGTGACTTCCAGTTGTTTAGACTGGTACATACTGGGAACATGTAGTATTTTTACAGTTCTATTCTATTCTAATATTTATAGGATTTTATTTAATATTTTATAAAAAAATTAATGAAGTTTTTGCTTTATTTTGAAATACATATATTTTAGACGGCGTAGAAAGGCAGAATCACCCTACTTTAAAATGGCAATTATTCAATAATGCTTGTGAAAACATGCTTACTGGTACACATTTGATGATTGATAATTGGGTCAAACAAAATCGCACCTCGGCTGCAGTATAGACGCATTTTAATCACGGGGTAGAGTGGGTTATTCCATTTCTATAATCCTTTGAAGTTGCCGCGAGTACCGACTATTTCTGAGGATGCACTTTGACACGCCGTGTGACCTTTACCAGATTTAGCCACGGGGTACAGGTAACTAATCACTCGTTACACTTGTGCTACACTTATGATAAGCACTGGTTCCCGTGAATACACAATGTTAGTATAATCGGCGTAATGGATTACGGTAACCAACGACTTTGTTGTGTTTTAGTAGATGTAATTATCGGATTACGGTGTAATTATCGGATTACGGACAATTATCTGCGGCATTATAATTGGCTCTTTGATGAGATGATACAAGATAGGTACTCCCCTGAAGATTGGCAATTAATGATTGAAGTAATTATATTTACTTTTGTACGCTAATTTTCCTGATTGTGATTTTTTTTTTTTTAAACTTTTATTTTCGTTGAATGGTTCATCTAGGAAAACTAATATTTTGATGCGTATTATACACGGAAACAACATTTTTACCCCAGTTTAAACCTCTGAGAAGGGGGTGCGTACTATACACGGGTGCGTGGTATACAAGGTAAAATACGGTATCTTATAGGAACAAAGTCTTGTATGTTTACCCACTCCACAACAAGTTGCCAGTGGGGGGTATTTGTCTGCCCCGGCGACAGTATTACCATTAATGTTTGTCGTTTTGCATGTTTTTGAGTTTTCTGTGTTCTGACTGAAAGCTGCATTTCCTGTTCCAGTTTTATAATTATTTTTAAAGAAAAAATTGTTGTTTCTGATTCACAATACTACACGTTATACACAAGTTGTTTATTTTGTCAATCTTCACTGCCTATAAAGATTATTTATTATTATATATCATAAAACATAAGCATTTTTCATTGCTCTAGAAGCAGTCATGACGTGTGATTAATAGTTTTGACCATTCTCATTAAAAATATCCCAACCGTTCAATAGTTCATCATGTGACCGTGCAATAGTAAATTTAGCGTGCAATAGTACATCTTTCTAGGCCCGTTCTCCATATTTTATCTCTATTTACAAGGAGGATAAGCCTGGCATGTTCATTCCTGTTAGGCGCCATATAACCTTTCATGTGTTGGTGCGCCTTAAAACCCCAATTCAATTCAATTGTCTTGATGCTTAAAAAAGCAGCGAAACGAAGAATTTATTAGTAATAAATCAAAACTGTTATATTTTATGAATAATTAAGGAGTTAATGTATTAGAACTATTTATCCTCGGGAGTGACTACTGACCCTGAAAGATACTATTCAGGGTTTCCATTGACGCAGCTTTTCTGCGTCCCTGACTCGAAAAAAAAGCATGGGACCCGTAATTCACGAGTAGCTGCATTCCTTGGGACGAACATAATAGACATTCAAAGCGTGCTATTGCACTTGTCGTGCCGCTTCATGCAATAGTACCCTTCTCGGGTCAGTAGTCACTCCCTCTGATAAATAGTTCTAACCGTTGACTTCTAAAGAATTAAATAGTTGAATACTAAGATTGAATAACTTGTTAGTTAACCAACTTTAGATTAAGAACTGTTCTGTTTTTGTTTCTTTACTGAATATTCATGAATAAATATTCATATTCGTCACCCTGTATTCATGATATGTATCATAATCACCACTCTGTGTATTCGTTACAGCCCTATTAGGCCATATTTGAAAGGTGATTTTTTTTTGGTAGAGGCAGGCAGACAACGCAATTCTTCCTGGGTAGAACCAGTTCTGTATACCTCCCGACATCCATAAAAATCAACACTTTTGTTGCTACATGTAGGTTTTTTCTGATCACCAAAACTAAAGGAGGCTTTGACCGATTGCTTTATATAGCAATATAGTAGGATTAGCCAACTTAAAATAACTCTCATTCCAGTCTGGTCAAATAAAACCAAGCTAGAGTGACACTTTGATGAAGTAGCCGCAGCTAATACTGAGCCAGAATCCTTCAAATTCTGAAGATTTTACTGACATGTCTTGAAAAGAGCTAATGAAGATGTCTATACTGTGTTTTTTCTTCTTCTGAAAACAATGGGCCAGGGCCAGGATATTATGATTATGTTTTTTTTTTACAATGACAAATTATGCTTGATTTTATACTGATTAATATAGCTTAGTGAAGTTGATATATTTTGTTTCGATTATTGATATTGAAGTAAATATCGATAGTGCATAATTATGATGGTTGTGGGTAAAAGTAGAAGTGGAACAGGAGATGTAGCATTCATGGACCACAGTCAACCAAAAACACGTATAAAAACAAACAACAATTATAAGGATAAATAAGAGGCAAGGTGTATGACAACACAAACATTAAAGGGTTGACAATATGGCTATTGCCTTGGAATGGTCAGTGGCAAACAACGCTGCTGGGGATTGCACCAAATCTCACTCTTACCATATTTCATCCCAATAAAATGATACAATGTAAATAAAGAAATCCCCACAATGCTGTATTCTCTAACAAACACGGCAGCATTACCAGGCAATATAATATAACACAAAGATGATCATGTATATATAAATATAAAAAACAAAGACCTAAAAAGCCACAAAGCAAGTACTCAATGACTTGAAAGAAGTCAGAGCGACAAGAGAATGAACCATTAAACTTACTTGTCTGGGCAGGCGACCTTTGTCACAGACTATATTTTGTTATTTTTGAGTGGAAGGAAACCATCAGTAGAGGTTGCTTAAAGCTCTCCCACTGTCATTCAACTATTGTCCAGACGCAGACTCGCAGTATCGAAACATGCACGAAACTTTTTGAGCGGGTTCAAGGCAAACAGTTATCAACAAAGCTCTCAATTCAGGTATGTTTTTGCTTCATTAGGCCAGAGTTTTTGTCTCGCCTTTTCGGACGTTCTTGTTTGAATGGCCAAGGATGTTCATGTTTGAATGGCTAAGGATTGTTTTGTATGAATGGCTAAGGATGTTCCTGTTTGAATGACTAAGGATGTTCTTGTTTGAATGACAAAGGATGTTCTGAATGGCAAGGATGTTCTTGTTTGAATGGCCAAGGAAGTTCTTGTTTGAATGGCCAAGGACGTTCTTGTTTGAATGGCCAAGGACGTTCTTGTTTGAATGGCCAAGGACGTTCTTGTTTGAATGGCCAAGAATGTTCTTGTTTAAATGTCAAAGGATTTTCTTGTTTGAATGGCCAGAGATGTTCTTATTTGAATGGCCAAGGATGTTCTTGTTTGAATGGTCAAGGATGTTCTTGTTTGAATGGCCAAGGATGTTCTCATTTGAATGGTCAAGGACGTTCTTGTTTGAATGGCCAAGGATGTTCTTGTTTGAATGGCCAAGGTTTGAATGGCCAAGGATGTTCTTGTTTGAATGGCCAAGGATGTTATTGTTTGAATGGCCAAGGATGTTCTTGTTTGAATGGCCAAGGATGTTCTTGTTTAAATGGCCAAGGATGTTTGTTTGAATGGCCAAGGACGTTTTTTAGTTCTACTCCTCTGAAACTACTTGACAGATTTTCATGAAACTTCACAGGAATGTTGCTCTTGATGTCTAGTTGATCCTAAAAAAATTCAGGTCGGCCATAAATTCAAAATGGCCGCCATTGCAAAAAAATAGATATTAAAAATGCGATATTGATTTCAAACCTTTACCAAAATGACTGGCACAACATGTAGTTGGTCCTAACCAAAGTTCATTTTGATTGAATGTCAAACATGGCCGTCAGCCGCCATCTTTGTTTACATAGAGTTATAAAGGAAAAACTTGTGGCGTCTACTCCTCTGAAACTACTAGACGGATTTTCATGAAACTTGACATGAATGTTGCTCTTGATGTCTAGTTGATCCTAGCCAAAATTCAGGTTGGCCGGAAATTCAAGATGGCCAGTAAGGCTAAAAATAGATTTTTAAAAACAAGTTTGTAGCGACTACTTCTTCTAAAATGATCAGCATGACATGAGGTTGGTCATTTTCGAAAATCATTTTGATTCAACGTTAAACATGGCTGCAGCGGCCATCTTTGTTTACATAGAGTTACATAGTAAAAGCTTGTAGCGGCTACTCCTATGAAACTGCTTAATGGATTTTCATGAAACTTTATAGGAATGTTGCTCTTGATATCTAGATGATCCTAGCAAAATTCAAGATGGCCACCATGGCTAAAAATAGATTTTGAAAAAAATGTATAGCGACTACTTCTTGAAAACTGTAAGTGATATTTGATATGGGACTTTTTCTAAAATGATCAACATGACATGGTGTTAGTCCCTATTGAAAATTATTTTGATTCAACATTAAACATGGCTGCCACGGCCATCTTTGTTTACATAGAGTTATATAGTAAAAACTTGCAGCGACTACTCTGAAACTACTTGACAGATTTTCATGAAACTTCACGGAAATATTGATCTAGCTATCAAAAACGTATCAGTAGAGCTTCAAGGTCATTGACCTCTTGTTTGTTTGAATAGCCAAGGACGTTTTTTTGCTTGAATGGCCAAGGACGTTTGTGTTTGAAATGGCCAAGGACGTTTTTGTTTGAATGGCCAAGGACGTTTTTGTTAGAATGGCCAAGGATGTTCTTGTTTGAATGGCCAGCCAGGAATGTTTTTGTTTGAATAACCAAGGCTGTTCTGAATGGCCAGGAATGTTCTTGGTTGAATGGCACCACAGTATTGTGTGGCCTTAATTACACAAGCAGCTGGTAGCTAGTAGTTCAAAATGATAAGATTCTCAGTTTTCAAAAGATTACTTTTTTATGCAGTGCTTCTAGAGAAGTGAATAATGCATTGTGATTGCAATGGCTTAAGTACAGTTCCATAAATTGTCCTCAAAAGAATCCTTTAATTATTAACAGGTTGCAAGAAAACTGATGTGAACATGACTATTCCTTCTATGCTTGTGTTCTCAGTGGAAAAATGAGTCGACAAATATTTAAATGTTTAATCAGTTAATTGTGATGAACACTGTCAGCTATTGATATGTCACTATATATAAAGTGTAGCCTTAATTCTGTGTAAATATTAGCTAATCTGGACTAAAGTCTTTTCAAAACAGAAAGAAAACAACAAAGCTTTTCTAAGTGAAAGAAAACATTATATAACCAGAACTTGTTACAATGATTGCACTCAATGACAGAAATAATACATGCTGTCATATCCCCGATCCACTTATAAATCACGCTGACACTCCAATTAACCCTTAACCCGTTAAGCACGACTAGAATAGCCTTTGCGTCCATTGTAAACCCAGATCAGCCTGCGAGTAAAGAAGTCAGGGTTTACAATGTCCGGCTACTGATCAGTCATTTTCCCCCCCAAAAAACACCCCTTTAATGTCACACAAATGGAATGGTCTTAATTCAAAAAAAGAACAGTCCATTATATATAATTACGGGTTAAGGGTTGAAATCAGTCATTATATATTGTGTGACAGTCTGTATTTAAATTCCACCCAGGCATATGTATACCTTGTTCTGGATGGTCTTTCCGGTACCAACCACATATTGTAGTCTTCTTTTTTTTTGCGTAGCATATTTATTCATACTGGAGGGAACCTCTGTAAATGAGTCGGAATAAAGGTTACTTGAGTTACCACAGAATTTATTGATGAATATGAAGATGACATTCAGAATGGTCTCCAGTTTCTGTAAGGTGCTGTTTCCAGGATTGTGTTGGTTACACAGATATTTCATGATCTGTACCCACATTATCCACAAATGATCATGTTCAAATTGTTCCATCACCAGGCAAGTATAATGATGCATGCTCATTAAGTTATTATGTAACCTCTCTTTTGTATTTGCCTAAAATGCATGGCATTAGAAACTTTGCGGAATTGCATGGTCTGTATGGGGATTTTCCATGTAGGTTCAAACATGGTAGCTAGTCAACTGTCCTTTTGAAAACAAACATTGCGAAACACTAATTTTCATTGTCCTAGTTTGCACGACATTGTTAAGAATACGAATACCTTATACCTGCATTATGCGATTGAAAAAAAACCTGGTGACCATGATAGTAAAATTGTTGCTCGATAGTTGAGTGGCCATTAAAATATGTTGTGGCTAATATGGCAATAGAAGGATTCCATGTAATAGATACTATTACACAACAGCTTTGTGTCATCCACCTCCATGTTTTTCATGTGTTGGTCAGTCAAATACTTCGTGGTCCATTTGGGTCTCCATTGCCATCCTTGTCTATCCTGAGGCCTCCAGTCACCACTGTCAGCCCCAGGATGATAATTCTATCTTTGAGTTGGGTTGCAGGCTTGGATTGTTCTTTCCCAGATGTAGAACTGCCGCAGCCCATATCTTATGTTGCAGTGGTCACTTAATTAATAGGCATTCCAAAACTTTTGTTACAAAAATCACAGTCCCTGAAAGAAAAGAGGAATAGTAATGATAATGTACGTTTGTTAAGAGTAAGAAGAAATAAACAACCATAGAATCCAATTACACCTGCTATATATTGGTCAGTCTGGTCACACCTGCTATATGATTGGTCAGTCTAGTCACACCTGCTATATGATTGTTCAGTCTGGTCACACCTGCTATATGAATTTGTCAGTATGGTCACATCTGCTATATGATTGGTCAAATTATGGGTAACACCTGCTATGTGATTGGTCAATCTAGTAACACCTGTTATATGATTGGTCAATCTGGGTAACACCTGATATGTGATTGGTCAATCTAGTAACACCTGCTTTATATATGATTGGTCAATCTTGGTAACACCTCCATTCCCGTTCAGACCATCAAACCAGCAGGACGTGTCCGTCTTCAATGGCCTTTAAAGCGATGTTGACGCGTCATGCAGGGGGATCCGGAACGTGATTACCATCATCGTCCACCATCAACGGCGGGCCCGGGGGGGTTTAACGAAGTCCCATCGAGCCGAACGTTGAAAGCGTTGAAGGTTGTCATCATCAACAATACAAGTTCTGTTTGGTATACACCCCACACTAGGGTGATACCGTGGCCCTTCTCAGGGCCGTTTCTTGTGTTCTACGGAGACGTAACCACCACGGATGCATTAGGCCATGGAGCATACACAGAATGGAAGACGCCGTTACACCACATCCGCAAACGTTTGGGGACGTTCCGGGGGTCGTCTGCCATTTTGCGCTCGCTCCAGGACGTAAACTTCATGGGACCAAAATCACGGGATTCTCAATCAACAGGATTGACCTACTAGGCAGGCTTCAAATCTCCTGCGTCCTGATTGGTCGGAGAGCTTCAAATCATCTTTTCAAGCCGACAATCGGATTGACCTAGTCACAGTTCTGCAGGCAATCCGATTGGTCAAAATCTTCACTCTTCTTGAGAAAAGTTAATCATCTATAGTAAACATCGCTGGATTTCTTAAATCAACTCTACTGCTGCTATCTACGACAAACTACTTTGGACGAGGGATGTTACCTACCTGGACTCTTCTGCATACCATAAACTTCTATTGAAATGCTCGCCAAAATGCCTAGTGCAACAAGGCGAGGGTAAAGAAAAACCTATCGATCGATGATAACACCTGCTATATGATTGTCAGTCTGGTCACACCTGCTGTATGATTGTTCAATCTAGTAACACCTGCTATATGATTGGTCAATCTAGTAACACCTGCTATATGACTGGTCAGTCTGGTCACACCTGCTATATGATTGGTCAGGCTAGGTAACACCTGCTATGTGATTGGTCATCTTAATAACACCTGATACTTGATTGGTCAATCTAGTAACACCTGCTATATGATTGTCAGTCTGGTCACTGCTGTATGATTGGTCAATCTAGTAACACCTGCTATATGATTGGTCAATCTAGTAATACCTGCTATATGACTGGTCAGTCTGGTCATACCTTCTGTACGATTTGTCAATCTAGTAACACCTGCTATATGATTGGTCAGTCAATCAGGCTGTTTATCTAAAGGTATTGATTTGTTGATCTGCAAGTATCAGATGAGTGCACATGCAGTCTAACTGCTTTATTGCATGAAAAGGGAAACATAGTACTGCAATGTTAACATGTTGATGCATATGACCTTAGTCTAAATCGTCTGCGAAGCTTGCTTGTTTTCAAGACGAACGTCTAGAACAATGCTCCTAAAAATTGTTTCACTTTTGCCAAGATTCTGGTATCATTTCTGATTGGCTGACACAGAAACTCATGCTTTCCAAGATATACAGAAAGGCAGAAAGACAATGAATTTATAAATAAACAAAGCGCATTGTTATTTTGACAAACTAAATGCGGATAGTCAGAAATACTTTAATAAAAAAAAATGGCCACATGCTTCCGGTTCAAATTTGTTACTGCACAAATGGTAAATGGTCAAGACATTAGTATTTACAATCAAGCGTCTAAGATGATCAAGACTAGCATGACCTAAGCTTTTCTCCCTTAAAAATATGGCTATATTATTGAATTATATTTATTTAATCTAGACAGAAATAAAAAAAATCAAATTTTGTCTAAAATCAAATTTTGTCTGAAAAGTCTTTGAAACATCATAAGAGCAGACATTGATTCCCATGAGGAATGTTGTCTGTTCTATTATCTTAAGATTCAAACTTAAAATAATTTTAAAAGATATAATTTCAAAACCGTAATTTCCTGGTTCTTATTGGCACGATTCTATTGGTAGCATGTAACGATTACAGTGGTAATGGAACTCATTAGGGATGGAACCATGGATGAAGTAGAAGAGGAATCTAATTGTTCAGATCAATAAAGCATCCCAAACTTATAATATGAGACAGTATAGCTGTCATGCAATAAATCCTGCTTATTTGTCTCAAGGATATTCATCTCAAGGACTGTTCCCCCATGCAGTGTTCTCCAGAAGCCCCGGCGGCCGGCGAAATCGCCTATTACTCTAGAACCTAGCGCCGGCTACTTTTCTCAAAAAAAAAACAAAAAAATATTAGAATTATTTATCTTTGTACATATAAAAGTGTCCTTACAGAACAATGAAAAATGAGTAAAATGCACCAGAACGCCCCATTTTGCACAGTCAAAATAAAAAAAAACGGGGGGAGACCCCCCAAAACCCCCCTCCCACACCCACCCACTCGCCGCTTCGCATCTCGCATCTTGCAACTGCGCCTACTACAATTTCTTTTTCACCTTCTACTTCATATTTTCTGGAGAGCACTGCCGCTTGGTTGAGAGGGTAAAGACGAGGAGTTTAAAACATTCTAGTGTCTCAACGCTACGAGTTTGAATTTCACTGGGAGCTCAACTTGTGAGAAAATGTCAATTCTTCTGGATGGTGGGAGATCTGCCCCCACCACTGAAAAACCGACCCTCATACATATAGCCCCACCACTGAAAAACCGACCCTCATACATATAGCCTAAAATGTGCTGAAAAATGACGTGAAGCACCAAATAAACAAAATCGTCTCAAGAAATATCCTAGAAGATGAAAAAAAGTGACAAGCGCAATAAGATATATAAATGATTATCTAGAAGAAACATAAAACGCCAATTATCGATAATATTACGAACAACGAGCGTTTGCTCCATAAGGACTCATCATTCCTACTACAGGCACTTAATGGCAGGGTGTGTAACTCGATCTGCATTTTTCTAGAAACCGTGGATCAGGTGCTAATTGACAATCTTCTGTCCACCAATGGTGAGATATTGGTCTTCTAAGATGCTACGTAAGGATGTGCTATGTTAATTATGTAAAACTATCTGCTATAGTTATGATTCTGCAAACATTTTGGAAGAAATGATCATTTTCATATTCTGTCAACAAATCACATATGACCCCCACTTAAGAGTAGAGAAAGAATACTAGAATCAAGGGGGAAATGACAGTACCACAGATCCCATAATAAATGGGGAATGTCAGTACCACAGATCCCATAATAAAGAGGGAATGGCAGCACCACAGATCCCATAATAAATGGGGAATGGCAGTACCCCAGATCCCATAATAAAGAGGGAATGGCAGCACCCCAGATCCCATAATAAAGGGGGAATGGCAGTACCACAGATCCCATAATAAATGGGGAATGTCAGTACCACAGATCCCATAATAAAGAGGGAATGGCAGCACCACAGATCCCATAATAAATGGGGAATGGCATTACCCCAGATCCCATAATAAAGAGGGAATGGCAGCACCACCGATCCCATAATAAATGGGGAATGGCAGTACCCCAGATCCCATAATAAAGGGGGAATGGCAGTACCACAGATCCCATAATATAGGTGGAATGGCAGTACCACAGATCCCATAATAAAGGAGGAATGGCAGTACCATAGATCCCATAATAAATGGGGAATGGCAGCACCACAGATCCCATAATAAAGGGGGAATGGCAGTACCACAGATCCCATAATAAAGGAGGAATGGCAGTACCACAGATCCCATAATAAAGGGGGAATGGCAGTACCACAGATCCCATAATAAAGGGGGAATGGCAGTACCACAGATCCCATAATAAATGGGGAATGGCAGTACCACAGATCCCATAATAAAGGGGGAATGGCAGTACCACAGATCCCATAATAAAGGGGGGAATGACAGTACCACAGATCTCATAATAAAGGGGGATAGAGGGGGAATGACAGTACCACATATCTCATAATAAAGGGGGAATGGCAGTACCACAGACCGCATAATAAAGGAGGAATGGCAGTACTACAGATCCCATAATAAAGGGGGAGTGGCAGTACCCCAGATCCCATAATAAAGGGGGAATGGCAGTATCACAGATCCCATAATAAAGGGGGAGTGGCAGTACCACAGATCCCATAATAAAGGGGGAATGGCAGTACCACAGACCGCATAATGAAGGGGGAATGGCAGTACCACAGATCCCATAATAAAGGGGGATGAGGGTACCACAGATCCCATAATAAAGGGGCACTACCACAGATCCCATAATAAAGGGGGAATGACTACCACAGACCGCATAATAAAGGGGGAATGGCAGTACCACAGATCCCATAATAAAGGGGGAATGGCAGTACCACAGACCGCATGATAAAGGAGGAATGGCAGTACCACAGATCCCATAAAAAAGGGGGAATGGCAGTACCACAGACTGCATAATAAAGGGGAAATGGCAGTACCACAAACCGCATAATAAAGGAGAAATGACAGTACCACAGACCGCATGATAAAGAGGGAATGGCAGTTCCACAGATCCCATAATAAAGGGGGAATGGCAGTACCACAGACCGCATAATAAAGGAGGAATGGCAGTACCACAGACCGCATAATAAAGGGGGAATGGCAGTACCACAGATCCCATAATAAAAGGGGAGTGGCAGTACCACAGATCCCGTAATAAAGGGGAAATGACAGTACCACAGACCGCATAATAAAGGGGGAATGGCAGTACCACAGATCCTATAATAAAGGGGGAATGGCAGTACCACAGATCCCATAAAAAAGGGGGAATGGCAGTACCACATATCCCATAATAAAGGAGGAATGGCAGTACCACATATCCCATAATAAAGGGGAACGGCAGTACCACAGATCCCATAATAAAGGGGGAATGACAGTACCACATATCCCATAATAAAGGGGGAATGGCAGTACCACATATCCCATAATAAAGGGGGAATGGCAGTACCACATATCCCATAATAAAGGAGGAATGGCAGTACCACAGATCCCGTAATAAAGGGGGAATGGCAGTACCACAGATCCCATAATAAAGGGGGAATGGCAGTACCACAGATCCCATAACAAAGGGGGAATGGCAGTACCACAGACCACATAATAAAGGGGGAACGGCTGTACCACAGACCGCATAATAAAGAGGGAATACAGTACCACAAATCCCATAATAAAGGAAGAATGGCAGTACCATAGATCCCATAATAAAGGGGGAATGGCAGTACCACAGACCGCATAATAAAGGGGGAATGGCAGTACCACAGATCCCATAATAAAGGGGGAATGGCAGTACCACAGATCCCATAAAAAAGGGGGAATGGCAGTACCACATATCCCATAATAAAGGAGGAATGGCAGTACCACATATCCCATAATAAAGGGGAACGGCAGTACCACAGATCCCATAATAAAGGGGGATAAAGGGGTAATGACAGTACCACAGATCCCATAATAAAGGGGGAATGGCAGTACCACAGATCCCATAATAAAGAGGGAATG
The DNA here is from genome assembly GCA_037043455.1 of Cyrtodaria siliqua. Taxonomy (NCBI): domain Eukaryota; kingdom Metazoa; phylum Mollusca; class Bivalvia; order Adapedonta; family Hiatellidae; genus Cyrtodaria; species Cyrtodaria siliqua. The sequence continues at coordinate 43,602 of JAWPHD010002564.1, forward strand.
GCAGTACCACATATCCCATAATAAAGGAGGAATGGCAGTACCACAGATCCCGTAATAAAGGGGGAATGGCAGTACCACAGATCCCATAATAAAGGGGGAATGGCAGTACCACAGATCCCATAATAAAGGGGGAATGGCAGTACCACAGATCCCATAACAAAGGGGGAATGGCAGTACCACAGACCACATAATAAAGGGGGAATGGCTGTACCACAGACCGCATAATAAAGAGGGAATGGTAGTACCATAGATCCCATAATAAAGGGGGAATGGCAGTACCACAGACCACATAATAAAGGGGGAATGGCTGTACCACAAATCCCATAATAAAGGGGGAATGGCAGTACCATAGATCCCATAATAAAGGGGGAATGGCAGTACCACAGATCCCATAATAAATGGGGAATGGCAGTACCACAGACCGCATAATAAAGGGGGAATGGCAGTACCACCGATCCCATAATTAAGGGGGAATGGCAGTACCACAGACCGCATAATAAAGGAGGAATGGCAGTACCACAGATCCCATAATAAAGGGGGAATGGCAGTACCACAGACCGCATAATAAAGGGGGAATGGCAGTACCACAGATCCCATAATAAAGGGGGAATGGCAGTACCACAGATCCCATAATAAAGGGGCAATACCACAGATCCCATAATAAAGGGGGAATGGCAGTACCACAGACCGCATAATAAAGGAGGAATGGCAGTACCACAGATCCCATAATAAAGGGGGAATGGCAGTACCACAGACCGCATAATAAAGGGGGAATGGCAGTACCACAGATCCCATAATAAAGGGGGAATGGCAGTACCACAGACCGCATAATAAAGGAGGAATGGCTGTACAACAGATCCCATAATAAAGGGGGAATGGCAGTACCACAGATCCCATAATAAAGGGGGAGTTGCAGTACCACAGACCGCATAATAAAGGGGGAATGGCAGTACCACAGATCCCATAATAAAGGGGGAATGGCAGTACCACAGATCCCATAATAAAGGGGCAATACCACAGATCCCATAATAAAGGGGGAATGTCAGTACCACAGACTGCATAATAAAGGAGGAATGGCAGTACCACAGATCTCGTAATAAAGGAGGAATGGCAGTACCACAGATCCCATAATAAAGGTGGAATGGCAGTACCACAGAACCCATAATAAAGGGGGAATGACAGTGCCACAGATCCCATAATAAAGGGGGAATGACAGTGCCACAGATCCCATAATAAAGGGGGAATGACAGTACCACATATACCGTAATAAAGGGGGAATGACAGTACCACATATACCGTAATAAAGGTGGAATGGCTGTACAACAGATCCCATAATAAAGGGGGAATGGCAGTACCACAGATCCCATAATAAAGGAGGAATGACAGTACCACAGATCCCATAATAAAGGGGGAATGACTACCACAGATACCATAATACAGGGGGAATGACAGTACCACAGATCTCATAATAAAGGTGGAATGGCAGTACCACAGAACTCATAATAAAGGGGTAATGACAGTACCACAGATCCCATAATAAAGGGGGAATGACAGTACTACTCAGGGCTGTACAAATATTTGTTTTAACCACTAGTCCGGGACTAGTCACCCTGTCAAAAGTGACTAGTCCCAAAATATTTGTGAATAGTCCCAAAAAATGGACACAAGTCCTGAATTTTTTCGATTTCTCAATATGTTAAAACTGCGTCTTGCATACTCATTACAATTAATTACACACAGTAAAGGAAACAATCCTTATTTACTCTTCAGACAATTAATGTATGTTTCAGTGGTATAGATTGTAGAATGCCATTGGGTGAAACAGTAGCAATAGTAAGAATCACATCTGCATTTTTAAATTTCAATATAGATATTGAGTTTCATATTACAGTTCAGATAATCATTTAATGGAAAGAAAAAAGTCATAACTTTATATAGGTAAGGGGCTACAGATGAGATTCTTAACTTTATTACCATTTTACCTAATGCAAAAAAATAAATAACATGTGAATCAACATAAACATTTTATTTTTATGTTTTTGTCCACTACACCAGATGACTTTGACTTTTTGATTGGCGGTGTATCACATTCTACATTTTTCCTCTTTTTATTTTTACTTTCACTTTCGCTTTCACTCTGAAAATTTTCCTTATTTTTAACACTGAAAAAGTTCAACAAACTCATTTTTGAAATGTAAACGTTAGCACTGCCGAATACGAAATCAAACTGATTATGTGTATCAGTTCGTTTTGTTTTTATTTTATTTGTTTGACAGCTCAATTCTTCGAACGTAATTAGTACACTAACTATGCACAAACCGTTACCCCACCCGCCTTTCAAGTCTGTTACAATTACGTTCAACAATACACTGAAAAACAATAAAAAATCACACCTACCGTTTCATATCAAACATGCTTCCATTATCAAACGTCCTGAGTTTCTTTACTCATCGAAAGATTGCCGACAAATCGGCCTGATTACGAATTAATCAACGTGTTAGTGTTATTGTTTCAGTGTATCGCCATTTTCAGCTCACCGGGTGACAAACAGGTAATCACGTGACGAACATGTGATTTACATGTGGTAGTCGTTTCATTGGCTAGCGGGTCTGGATTAAAATAGATCGGGTCAATTGATTGGATAATGTCGACAATGCCCACTGTCAATTTAAGTAATTTGGAGGCGGGACTTCCGGCATGGTTGATTGTTGATAAAATTGCCCGGGGTATTGGATGATCGCCGCTCTGGATGCTAATTGCATTACATAAGCGAGTGCAATTAAAGGATTACGTTGAGAAGTGTGCTGGGGTTGTTTTATGACAGGTGGCCGACATTGTAAATTTGACAAATCTGGGACTGAAATCTTTCAAACAGTGACACGCCCGACTTTCTCTTTTTTTTAAATTGGACTAGTCCGGGACTGAAATCTTTGAAAAAGTGACACGCCCGACTTTGGTTTTGGACTAGTCCCGGGCGTCGGGCTATAGGATTTGTACAGCCCTGCTACTGATCCCATAATAAAGGGGGAATGGCAGTACCCCAGATACCATAATAAAGGGGGAATGGCAGTACCACAGATCCCATAATAAAGGTGGAATGGCAGCACCACAGATCCCATAATAAAGGTGGAATGGCAGTACAACAGATCCCATAATAAAGAAGGAATGGCAGTACCACAGATCCCATAATAAAGGGGGAATGGCAGTACACCAGATCCCATAATAAAGGAGGAATAGCAGTACCACAGATCCCATAATAAAGGGGGAATGGCAGTACCACAGATCCCATAATAAAGGGGGAATGGCAGTACCACAGATCCCATAATAAAGGAGGAATGGCAGTACCACAGACCGCATAATAAAGGGGTAATGACAGTACCACAGATCCCATAATAAAGGGGGAATGACAGTACCACAGATACCATAATAAAGGAGGAATGGCAGTACCACAGATTCCATAATAAAGGGGCAGTACCACAGATCCCATAATAAAGGAGGAATGGCAGTACCCCAGATCCCATAATAAAATGATAATGACTACACCAGATCCAAAATAAATGGGTATATGTTAGTACCCCAGGTTTATAATAAAACACCCCGGCATGCAGTACCCCAAATATAGTAATATGCAGTACCCCAGCTCTAGTAATAAAGGGCCTGGAAATGATGTACTCCAGATTCCTATTTTATTGAGAAAATGTAATCTTTACATGCAGTAACTGTTAGTTTTACAAGAACAGTTTGAATCCAGTTTGTTTCTTTCACACTGTTCATGTTTTGCATGCTTGTTTGTGTAGATAAAGATAGGAATTTTTCTACCTGTGCATGTTACAGATTTCACTTTATAAACATGTTCATTTACCATAGTGACTGTGCATGGTACTGACAGTTCTGATACGCAATCAGCAATGGAGAGCTTTGTTTTTCCCGCCTTAGAGCTAAAAGTAACCATGACACCATATCTTGTATAGGTATTTTGTCACCTTTTAGCATTTATGGGGCGCTTTGATGCTCATGAGATAATGGTTATAAACTGGATTTAAGTCTCCAGGTTCTGAAATACCTCTGTTGAATAGCATAACAGACACCATTTATTTTATGTTACATCCCTGTGTGGTTCCTGGGGGCCGCCGTTTGGCACGGGGCAAAGAATAGGGCCACTGCAGAGGAGGGGTAGGCAGAGGGGTAGAATCCCCCAAATTCATGTTCATTTTATCATTTTTTGTTCATGTTCATTAAAGGTCTTCATCATGATCCCTGCATTGTTTCAGGTGCTATCTCGCTCACATCAAAAGAGCAGTGGCAGAAAACCAGCGTAAATGGAGTTTCTACGATATAATTTGCAGCAACTCTGCAGTTCAGGGTAAGAAGTTTCTAGGCCCATTTTCCATATTTTATCTCGATGTTCAGGGAAGATGAGCCTGGCATGTTCATGCCTGTTAGGCGCCATATAACCTTTTCATGTGTTGGTGCGCCTTAAAACCCCAATTCAATTCAATTCAATTTTATGTTACCATTATATAAATATTGCATCCCTGTGAGGGTGACCAACCTTTATTTATAAGTTTTGATTTAAGTAACACGCTATGGTCAACAAAAACATCAGTCATATCTTTAAACAAAAATGCACATTACATCTACATAGAATACAAATAACATAATACATGTACTAATAAAGTGTATCGTTTCATTTGCGCATAACGTGTTAGTCATGGAAAAAAACAATTATAAACTTGCTGTGACGTCGGATTTTTATCATTAGAAATACATTGATTCCGAGATGATGCCCTCCAGTGACGTCACTACAGGGTGTGACATTACAACAGCGTATGACAGCACGAAATGTTAAATAGCAGTCTTTGGGAATTTAACATGGGGGATTGATATGAGGTATAATAAATCGTACAGCGATCTCAGAGAGACTAATAGAGATGATAATGGGCACACATTGTAAGCAGGAAAAATGGATTATACCCTGTAATAGTCAACCAATTTTTATATCAACATTTAGAAAGCCCGCTCAGTTACTTATCAAAACCATGGGGTGGAGCTTCCATCTCACATGCGGAAGGTCGTGGGTTCAATCCATGGTCGGTTTCATACCAAAGGCTTCATAAAAATGGTACTTGTAGCTCCCTTGCTTGACATTCAGCATATACAGATTAGAGATAGGACTGGAGTCGAAATCTCAGACTCGAGCTCAGCTATAAAAACATTTAAAATCTTACTTATTTAAGATCATGGAATGACATGCATCATAACACAAATCGAGATAATCATCAATTACATATATCCTGAAAGTTTTGGGAAGAAAAAAAATCACTGAACAAAGTTACAGCTAAAAGAAATATATGAATTTTGAGCTTGAGCATAAGATTCTAGCTGAGCAAGTTTCGAGAATATGGGGCCAGGTTAGCCAGGTATCAGTATGTGACTCGGTGGGATATCTTGTCATGTACACATGGCAGGATTTTCCAGTGTGGCAGCACTATAAAGTTGGGCATTGACTTCAAGATGTTTAAAACCTACCTACGTACATACATTATTAAAAGTACCACCCTTCTGGTAAAGCACCACCGTTCTGGTAAAGCACCACCCTTCTGGTAAAGTACCACCAATCTGGTTAGTTCTGCAACTATAATATTGTTGTATCTAACAGTTTACTGCTTTTTAAAGTTGTTGCGTTATCTTTGACATTTTTTATTGGAGGATATATTTGATGTCTCTTTGGATACTGGTGTATTTGAGTTATCTTTATTTTATAAACATCCTAACATTGTATATATATTCAAAAGGCGCTGGCCATCTTAAGTTTATTGTAGTATACCTTTTGATAGACATTCCGAAATGTGTTAATTGGATATTACACGGATCAGCCACAGGAAATACATATGTCAGTTGTAAATATGAGCCATTATTTGACAACTTCATCACCATGGCCGAGACCCTGAGGGGACAGTTTTATTGACAAGAATTGTGTCAATGTCTTATAGTTATGTCTCGGTAGGTTGTGTCTCTATACAGATATACCTGGTGGAATTGTCACTGCTTGGTGTGTTGTGTACGACTCACTGCAGTCAGCGTGGGCCTACTTTATACAATGGACCAGAATTTGTTTGTTTGTATCAGTTTTACATCATTTTCAGCGCATGTGAGGTCGTATATGATGGTCAGTTTTTTTTTGTGGTGGGGGCAAACCACCCACTCTTCCTGGGTAGAACCATTACTGTCACCTCCCGCAAGCCGTAATAATTGAAACTTCCTCACTTACAAGTACAGTGGACCAGGGAAATTCATAGAAATCAAATTCAGGCAGCACTTAGCAGGGCTCAATCTACAGGGCGATTCGGGCGAAGAACGCGCCCGCGATCTCTTGACTTCGCCTTGCCAGCACATCAAAGCGAAGTTCAAGTCGCCGAAATTTAAAAAAGATATTAAAAAAAAAAAGAAAAAAAAAAAGAAGTTTAAAAAATTACAGTATAGTAATAAATCCATTATCATAGAAATTTGCATCAATATTTCAAGCTCATATTATAGTGTAAAAAGAATTAGTGTGCATTACACTGTATTCACTGCATTGCAATATACATGGTGATGACTATTCAACCGTTGTCTACGTATACACGTCGCATGAAGTCTCCCTAAATTCTCTCCACTTCTCCCTAAAATCACTTGAGGGCTAAATTCGTGGCCTAGATTGAGCCCTGCTTAGACGTAAAATCATAAATTATTGGTATATCAAGCAAAAATTACAACAAAACAGTGATTTTGTAGATAAAAAAAATAAATAAAAAAAATATAAGCATTTTCATGCAATTCTTTCGTTTTCAGATGAAAGCGTCTGACGTTTTTTTGTGCCTTTTTTTTATGCCCAGAAGGAATGGAGCATAGAGTAATCGCAGTGTCTGTTTGTCCATCCGTTTGTTCATCTGTTTGTCCTTCCATTCATAGCATTCTTTTCTCAACCATAATTTTAAAAGTACTGAAGGGATTTCCCTGAAACTTCACACAAATGTTCACCACAATGAGAAGCATAAATCAGGTCAGAACCTCAAAAGTCAAGGTAACACTGTATCCCTTTTCAGATCGACTATTCGAAGAATAAGAGAGCTTATGTAATCACCCCGGCGTCGGCTTCCCACATCAAGGTTTGCGTGTAAGCTGTGTTTACAAGTCTATGTCTCTTACATTTCTTATCATAGCACAACCAAAATTTGTGGCCATGGGCTTCCTTATAGCATTATCTTAAGGGCTGCATAAGCAATTTTGGTTCCTGTAACCATGGGCTCCCATGGAACCCAAATTCTGATAGCCCTTAAAATGTGTCCCATTTCACATCAAATTTTGTGTATAAGCTGTGTTTACAAGCCTAGGCCATCCTTAAAAAATTGTTGGTTTGCAGTGCGCGACCGACTCATACAAATGGCCACGACTCAAACTTTTTTTTTGGTGTTTCATGGCGCGGATTTATTTTTTCTCGATCATTTCCGGTAGATTTTTTCTTTGCGGTTCATATAAACGAGACTGGTTCCCCCTCGATGTTGCATAATGCACCAGTCGAAGTGGGAAAACCGGATACCCAGCCTGTCAAGGTACTAACACTCGCATCCTACAGGGCATAATTGGAATAAACAGTCGTCAAATTTCACAGTTTTAGGATGACTGGCAATAATTACTCTTGATTGATTGTAAAAGCAGATTAGCTATATATCAGCTGACTGATTAGGTAATTGATTGATTGAATAAGTGACCGCATAAAACAGTATATAGCGGCAATTTAATTGACGAAACAATTTCGGCGAATGTTGATTAAAGATTGGAAAGCAATTATGAAATTATTTTTAGAAGGAACTTGATAGTCATAGATAATTTGGTAAACAATAGGATCGAGGGAGCAGTATAATAACAAAAGATGAAACTCTTGTCAAAATGGCTGCAAAACGTCCGCTTGAGTTAAAAACTTTGTCAAACTCAGGATCAATGTTATGCCTGATTTAACCCATGTACATGTATGTAGTGTTTATTACATAATACACGCGCGTCTGTTAAATAGGTTGATGTTTTTCCTGGCCAGTTAAGGCGTTGATATTGTAGTAAAAGAGTTCAGATTCGCAACATATAGATAGATACTTTTTTCAAATTTCCAATAGGCTATAAAGCCTCTGAGGAAAAGCTGTGAGGATACAAATTTATACAAAGTATAACATGGTAGCTGATATATGTAAGTTACATCAGTACTAGGCTTAGAAACGGTGTAGCCTACATTTTTCTGTACAGTTTCCCTGTTGTTGGCGGATTATCAGCTTTAAGTAACACCCCGTCTTTTTGGAAGGCATTTTTAGCTCTACTGATCAGAGATCAGCAGAGCTTATGCCGTGGTGCGGCGTCCGTCGTCCGTCTGTCCGTCTGTCCGTAAACTTTTTTTTGTAGCGACTACTCCTCTGAAACTACTGAATGGATTTTCATGAAACTTTACAGAAAGGTTGCCCATGAAGTCTAGTTGATCCTAGCAAAAATTCATGTTGATGTGAAATCCAAGATGGCCGCCAGATCTAAAAATAGGTTTTCAAAATACAAGTTTGTAGCGACTACTTCTTGAAAACTATAAGTGATATTGATATGGGACTTTTTCTAAAATGATCAGCATGACATGATGTTGGTCCTTGTCAAAAATCGTTTTGATTCGAAGTTAAACATGGCTGCCAGAGGCCATCTTTGTTTACATAGAGTTATATAGTAAAAACTTGTAGCGACTACTCCTCTGAATCTACTTGGCGGATTTTCATGAAACTTTACAGGAATATTGCTCTTAATGTCTAATTGATCCTAGCAATATTTCAGATCGGCCAGAAATTCAAGATGGCCACCACAGCTAAAAATAGATTTTTAAAAAATAAGTTTGTAGCGACTACTTCTTGAAAACTGTAAGTGATATTGATATTGGACCTTTTCTAAAATGATCAGCATGACATGATGGTTATCCGAGTCGAACATTATTTTGATTCGACGTTAAACATGGCTGCCAGTGGCCATCTTTGTTTACATAGAGTTATATAATGAAAACTTGTAGCGATTACTCCTCTGAAACTGCTTGACGGATTTTCATGAAACTTCACACAACTGTTGCTCTTGACGTCTTATTGATCCTAGAAAAATTTCAGGTCGGCCGGAAATTCAAGATGGCCACCATGGCTAAAAATACATTTTCAAAATACAAGTTTGTAGTGACTACTTCTTGAAAACTATAAGTGATATTGATATGGGACTTTTTCTAAAATGATCAGCATGACATGATGTTGGTCCTTGTCAAAAATCGTTTTGATTCGATGTTAAACATGGCTATCAGCGGCCATCTTTGTTTACATAGAGTTATATATTGAAAACTTGTAGCGACTAGTCCTCTGAAACTACTTGACGGATTTTCTTGAAACTTCACAGGAATGTTGCTCTTGTTGTCTAATTGATCCTAGCAAAATTTCAGGTCAGCCGGAAATTCAAGATGGCTGCCACGGCTAAAAATAATTTTTCAAAAAAAAGTTTGTAGCGACTACTTCTTGAAAACTGTAAGTGATATTGATATGGGACTTTTTCTAAAATTATCAGCATGACATGATGTTGATCCTTGTCGAAAATTATTTTGAATCAAAATTAAAACCTGGGCACCAGTGGCCATCTTTGTTTACATAGAGTTTGTAAATGTTTATGAGTTTGTATAGTAAAAATTTGTAGCGACTACTCCTCTGAAACTACTAGACGGATTTTCATGAAACTTCACAGGAATGTTGCTCTTGATGTCTAGTTGATCCTAGCACAATTTCTGCCACGGCTAAAAATATATTTTTAAAAACAAGTTTGTAGCGACTACTTCTTGAAAACTGTAAGTGATATTGATATGGGACTTTTTCTGAAATGATCAGCATGACAAGATGTTGATTCTTCTCGAAAATTATTTTGATTCAACATTAAACATGGCTGCCAGTGGCCATCTTTGTTTACCTAGAGTTATATAGTAAAAACTTCAACTTGTAGCGACTACTCCTCTGAAACTACTTGACAGATATTATGAAACTTCACTGGGAATGCTTACCTAGCTATCAAAATCTATCAGTAGAGCTTCAAGGTCATTGACCTCTTGTTTTTGGTCAAGTCTTACACATATCTATGTTGCCTCACTTTCACCCACCCACCCCCACCCCCCACCCCACCTCCCGCCTTGTCACCCCCTCCCACACTCGAAACACATTTTTGTTGTTTTTTACATATTGCTGCTTTATTTTTGGTCAATTCTTACACAGATAGCTATGTTGCCCTCCCGATTCTTATGGATGGCGGGAGGTTCTACCCAGGAAAAGTGGGTGGTCTGCCTCCACCACAAAAAAAATTGATTTTCATATATAACCTGACTTGTGTTGAAAATGACGTAAAACAGCATACAAACAAACAAAGCATATTTAGAAATTGAAGGATATTAATTACGAATTGCAAAAACGGATCGTCTCAAAACTCCTAAACATGGTGTATTATAGTGTTCAATTCAAGTCTGATGGTTAGAAAAACAGAACTCACACATCTTAAAACCAGTTATGTCCAACTGTTTTACCGTTTCAGGAAAATCTTCTCGACATCACGTTATTCCACGAAGGTAACGCCAGGCCACACTCTGCTGGAGTTACAAGAGACATTATCTTGCTGGAATAACGTGACCTCGGGATGATTTTATAGGAACAATAAACCGGTTGAATACCAGGTACTAATTTGTGTGACTTTTGTTTTCTGCCCGTCTAACTTTAATTGAATTCTATTCAATGTTTAGGAATTTTGTTTAAGAATTTTGAGACATTTAGTGTTTGCAATTGTTAAGTAATATCCTTCAATTTTCAAAATATGCACTTATTATTATAAATTACATTAGCAATAAAATGTAACGCAATGTTATCTACTGGTTGAGGAAGTGTGGATTCTTACGGATGGTGAGAGGTGTACAGTACTGGTTCTACCCAGGAAAAGTGGGTGGTCTGCCTCCACCCCAAAAAATTGACCGTCATATATAACCTTGTTGAAAATGACCTAAAACACCATGCAAACAAGCCAATCATTGACCTCAGTATAGTTATCCTTGTTGTACTGAGATATTCATATTATGTCCAATTAGGGAATTGTTAGGTTGACAGATTGAACATCAACACATCATGCTTATCCTTGTACAGAGGTATCTTATAGTGCAGGTTTGCTGTCAACTTTATTGTAACCTTATACAGTAATAAATCGGCAAATATGACCATGGCTAACATTGTGTCATACACCAACACCAGTTTGTCATGTTTTCTTTTGTCTCTTCTTCATTTAACAAGGTGTTTAGATTCTTTTATTTGTTTTCTGTGTCGTAATATTATTATATTATAGTCTGACTCGGTGTCACTAATTGGAATTTCGTGGGTAAAATTTTAACCATTTTGATTAGCGGCTTTCATAAAGGTTTACTTAATGGTCATTGAATGTGCAGATTTCCTGTAAACGTGACAATTAGAAGTGATAACAGAGGATGATTTTCTTTTGAACATCTAAGAATCGGCAACTGAGGTTTCTCTCAGATCAATAATGTCTCCGATAACATTCAAAAGGACTTTCTCTTAAGATAATCATTTGTCAAGATTTTTATGAACAGTGGTCAGGAATTTTTTTTTTTCAGTTATAAATTTATTTGTGGATTATCTTGATGTAAATGGAGGATGAGCCTTGCATGTTTATTTCTGTTAGGCATTGAACTACTTTTTAAAAAGGAACTCCATAACAAAAACATTTTTTTCTTAAGATCTTGGATTTTATCTAGAAATTCCATCATTTCTAAAGATTCCACTGAGACTGACAGGCTGCATATATCTATTTGGAATTTATTGCCAGGATTTCACATCAATTATCAGTTGTTTATAAACCTGTAGCCCAGTTGGAATATTTTATCACTGATCTTGTTCTGCCAATGCTTTGGAATCTTCTGAAGCAGATTCAACACATTTGGCTACAATGGTGCAGTGATATCAATACTTGTTGTCTGCTGCAGTGAGATACTCCTCTTCTGCTGCTGTGGTTCCCATGATGCAACAGTTCAATGCCACACAAATGGAAACTTAGCCGGGGAGGTCCATTTGGAGGATGGTTGTCAGTTCAAAACTGCAGGTGTGTTTGTTCTTTTTGTTTTAGGTGGTCATTAGGTAGATTTTAGCATTACACAATGCTTTATATTTACATTGCATTTGCACAAGAGAATATCCCATTTCAGCAGTACTTCGGAAATCTCTGTTCAATGTTTGGAATTTTAATCACATGGCACAAAGTCACTTGTCTTCAAGAACTAATCAGATTCTGGTATGCAGATAAGTATCAACAATCACTAATTTACCAGTTTCAATGTTTGCCTATTGAGTTAAAGTTTGCCTATTCAATCACTAAAATACCACAATTGTTAGTGATATTCTACCATCTTGATTTATTCCTTCGAAACTAGATCAGATTTCAGGGCTATTAAAAACGAGTTTTGAACTGTGTTTACAAAGGAGCGTATTATGATAGAAATATTCATTGTGACAATTCTGTTTTTTTAATTATATAAACAATTTTTTCTTTAATTTATGTTTTTCTACAGTACCAAACACATTAATAAATCTGTGATTTGTTAAAGTTTCGTCTGACATTTTGTAACATTTGATATTCCTACCAGTTTTTGATTGGTCGACCCGTTTGACTACTCGGAGATAACAATCTATATATTATCCACGATCATTTGGGGAATGTCCGGGTGAAATGGGCTATAGTGTTAAATAATTTATATGATTTTTCTTATTGAGAATGGGACATACTGACCTAGATTTAACATAATTATGAACCTTTAATTTTTTAAGCAATATTCAGGTATTAATTGAACTTATATAGGAACTGGGGTTATCCGATCCAACATATTATTCAAGTGATGTTACCCTCGATAGGACAATGATTCAACTGTGGTTACCCAATCTTGGACAATGATTCAACTTTCAACTGAAAATTACCCATGATTGGACAATGATTAAACTTTTAACAGAAGTTACCCACAATTGGACAATGATTAAATTTTTAACAGAAGTTACCCACAATTGGACAATTTCAACTTTTAACAGAAGTTACCCACAATTGGACAATGATTAAATTTTTAACAGAAGTTACCCACAATTGGACAATTTCAACTTTTAACAGAAGTTACCCACAATTGCACAGTGATTCAACTTTTAACAGAAGTTACCCACAATTGGACAATGATTCAACTTTTAACAGAAGCTACCCACAATTAATTGCACAGTGATTCAACTTTTAACTGAAGTTACCCACAATTGGACAATGATTCAACTTTTAACAGAAGCTACCCACAATTGCACAGTGATTCAACTTTTAACTGAAGTTACCCACAATTGGACAATGATTCAACTTTTAACAGAAGCTACCCACAATTGGACAATGATTCAACTTTTAACTGAAGTTACCCACAACTGGACAATGATTCAACTTTTAACTGAAGTTGCCCAGGGTTGGACAAAGTTTCCCAAGCTTGCATGGACTATGATTCATCTTTCAACAGAAGTTACCCAAGATTGGACAATATTTCAACTGAGGTTGCCAAAGGTTTGGCGATGATTCAACTGAGGTTACCCAAGATTGGACAAAGGTTGAACTTTCAACAGGGATCAAATTTAACATTTTTAAAAAAAAGCAAGCGCCAATATTTTCTACTTGCTATTTTAATCAAAGTACTTGCATTAGTTATTAAAGGCATTTGCTGTAGTTTTCCATGCGCAGCTTTTTTGGGCGACTTCTCTTCTAAAACTATTGGATGGATTTTCCTACAAATTTACAGGAATGTTGCTTTTGATGTCTAGTTGTATTTTTTGTCTTTTTATTTTTTTTATTTTCTTTTTTTAAATATTTTTTTTTATTTTTTTTTTTATTTAATTATTTTAATTTGTTTTAATTGTCTTTATTTAAATAAAGGCCTATTATTAGATACATAAAATAGGAAAAATATAGCATTTTGTAAAAATTCCAACAAAATCAAAAAAATTAAGCATATAGTTACGGTTCCAAAAACCAATATTAAATCTCAATATGCATGGTGACCTATAAATTTAATTGCATATATTGTCTAAATATATGTTCAAATAAGTGCCTAGGAAGTTTGAACAAATTCTGTTATACATAACAAAAAAGGAAAATATACCATTTCTATATAATTTCATACAAAACTTGGCCTTTTAGCATAGGGTTTCAAATTTATTTTCTAAACAAGCATGGGGACCTATCATTTTTATTGCACATTTTCTTTTGATATATGTTAAACTATGTGCTTAGAAAGTTTAAACAAATTCTATTATTGGGAACATACAAAAAAAAAAGGAAATTGTATCATTATGGGCTAATTTGTGCATAAATTGTGGTAATGGTCTCAACAGATTTTGTAAAAAAATATAGGTTTTACATAAAAATGAGCTTTAAATGTTATTGTAATTAAATGTTCTTTACTTTAATACAATTTTAGCAGAATTATGACCAATGAATAAATGATTAGACTTCAAAAATGTCTTATTTAGCTATTTCATGGACTTGTTCAACTTTTTGACAGATTGACATGACGGTGGCATTACAAATTATTTTTTAAAATTTTAACAATCACGGACCTACTATTATTTTTGCCTTTTCTGTCTATATATATAATTGACTTACTGTACAAAAAGTTTAAAGAAAATCTGTTATGCAGAAAAAACTATAGAAAATGCCTTTAATTCATTTTATTGAGAACCTTCGATCAGTTTAGAAGGACTGCTTTAATTACATGTTATACACATGTAAATGATTACATTTTAACACTCAGTTAGGTGCATCAAGGTAATAATGTATCATTATACTTACTATGCACCTGTTTTACCAAGTTTGATGAATAATTGCGCTGAATAAATGTAGACTTAAGACTTTTTTTTATTTTTTATTACTTGCAAAATTTAGCAGCTACTAATATTTTCTACTTGCAATCTGAAAAAGTCTACCTGCGTTTAGCAAGTAAGTAAGTGTTAAATTTGAACCCTGTACAATGATTCACTTTCCACAGAAGTTACCCAAGATTGGACAATGATTCAACTTCCAACAGCAGCAGGGCTCAAACTTAACGCTCGCATACTCGCAAAATGCGAGCGGAATTTGGAAAATGCGAGCTGAAATTTTAGGTACACGAAAAAAAATGCGAGTGCATATTTTCGTATATCCATTTTCAAAATGATAGTAAAATGCATAAACACATGCAGCAAGTCGGAACTCCATAATCCTATAGGTAAAAACGCTTTCATTTTCTTTCAGTCTGTTCATCTCTCGGCTATTTATATTTTCAGGAAAGCCTGCGCTGTGCGGCTGCGCTGTGCGGCTGCGCAGTAGCATGTAGCCTCGGTCCCGGCTTCTTTCTGTCTGTTCGTCTCTCGGCTATTTATATCTTTGGAAAAGCCTGCGCTGTGCGGCTGCGCAGTAGCATGTAGCCTCGGTCCCGGGTTGCTGACACGGGGATTACGATTAATCACACTCAACGCGGGGATATCATCTCACCGCGGACACACTAATTCGGTCCCCGCGATCGGCGGACAATAACTTTTGACCACCGCGACACAATCACCGCTTTACCCGGTGTGAAATCGCAGGCCATCACCGCGATTTACCTTCAGTATCAATGTACACTTTTGCAGTCAATTTAATGCATTATTATTCAATAACTATTAAAAAATCGAAGCAGAAGACAATTTTATTTTGTTTTCGAAAAATTCAAATGCCCGGATAATGTATTCACCACAGTTATACGGCGGTTCCTATTACCGACTTCGCGGTGACTGAACATAAAATTCAATTAGTAATTCTTATACTGAATGTTAGAATTATATTTTTAATTAATCGTTATTTGTAACACATTTTACTATTCTGCTGTTGATTATTAATACATTGATGGGTTCTTTAGACAGAAATAATCCGAAAAAATTGTAAAGAATTCCGGGTCATAAACCTGTTATTAGTGCCGCCTTGTTAATAGGTACACACATCGCAAAGGATTGTGGGTAGCCAATTTATGTCCGGTGAAGAGAAATGCGACTTTTGGACAACGAAAACGAAAAATATGTGTTATTAAATGCATTAAAAGTTTGAAATACGTATTGCTTTCGAAATTTATTCATTATATTTATCAGTTTTATTACATTTTTTATTGATCCCTGCTCTAATTTCCACCGCGTTCCCCCGCGAACCTCTTACAGAGAATCGGTGATTGCTTTCTTTGAGACTGGATTTTGCAATCGCGGCGATTTTTACGGTCGCGGATTTTGCAATCGCGGCGATTTTTACGGCCGCGATATTTCGGGTGACAATCCGCGGTAAGATCCCGGGGATTTGTGACTTCGATTGAAAAACGGCCGCGGGGATGCTGCGAAAAAGTCGTAATCCGCGTGGCAGCAACTGTAAGAATTGTATACCAGTCAGTACAAACGCGGACCAGGTTATTGTCGTCTGTCGGAAGCTGAGCAGATACAGTAATAGTTCAAGAGGAATTGTAGTCATTTCATTATAATTTCCATTCTATAATATAGTTACTTACCAAATTAACATAATATAACCATAATTTGTATTAATTGTAACTGAACAAAACTGCCAGTGAAAGATTGGTTTTGCCAGTAGAAAATATGGTCACTGGCAAATATTTGCTAGTGGGAAAAAAGTTAAGTTCGAGCCCTGAGCAGTTACCCAAGATTGGACAATGATTCAACTTTCAACAGCAGTTACCCAAGATTGGACAATGATTCAACTTTCAACAGCAGTTACCCAAGATTGGACAATGATTCAACTTTCAACAGCAGTTACCCAAGATTGGACAATGATTCAACTTTCAACAGAAGTTACCCAAGATTGGACAATGATTCAACTTTCAACGGAAGTTATCCTGGAAGATTGGATAATTACCCAAGATTGGACAATGATTCAACTTTCAACAGAAGTTACCCAAGATTGGACAATGATTCAACTATGGTTACTGTGATGACATATATATCACGAGATAATCCTGCCGGATTTAGAAAAGTTTTATCTCTTTTGATTCAGTTCTTTGTGAAAGGGAAAAACAACAATCAATCAACAGAAAAATGGCTTTGAATTTTAAGTAATTTGCCAAGCAGTTGTTATTAAGTATTTACTGTCTATCGGAGAAATCTAATTGAGCAAACATGTTTGTTCCGGGCCAGTTTTGAATGAGAGCTTCTTCAGATGCTGCTCAATAATTCAAGGTATATCTAAATACCTTGCAAAGTTTTATTTTTGTTTTGACAGCCTGTCATATCAGATACTGGCACACTTACAATCTCCTGACATTTAAAAGATATTTTCCCAAGTGCTTCTCAGTCTTATGATGAATATTTTTATGGAGTTTAAAATGAAGAAACATGGGGAATACAGTCAAGTTTCATGGGCAGAACCAGAATTTACCAGAACCACAATCAACATAGGTGCGTTTTTCTCCCAGGTTCACATTTTTCCATGTGTGAAGGTTTTGCTCTCCATACTTGCACATTTACTCCCTGGTGCCATGTGAAATATGAACTATGTGAATGTGTGTGTGTAGTTTGAATAATCGTTGGTGTCCAATTTCCAGGAAGAGGTAACCTAATAGAAAGTAGAGAAAAAACTGTCAGGATATATGGATTTGTTCCCCCCTCCCACCTCACCCAGTATAACCTGAATTCAAAGTAAGTGTAGAAAAAAAGGCTCTACAATTGTTTATAAATAAGATACTGTAAATCCGGTATAATTCGCGAGGGTTTTATTTTCGCTAATATTCGCGAATCCACTATCTCTCGAATTCAAGAAACGCGGATAATAAACTTGAAAGAGCATCCGAAAGATTTGAATATATAAATATACAGTGATCTTTAATCTTTTCGATATAGGGCAAAATCACGTTGTTCACAAACCTACAAATCATAAATGCTAATTTTATTGTATTTTTGCTGTTAGGTAGTGGTACTATAGTAACTGTATTTGTGAAACATCAGTGAAAGGAAAGGCGTTACAAATAATGGTCAATACAGTCAATAAAACTTTACAATTATGTTCGTACATTAAAAATTCAATTACACTGTCATTTTTTCATACTTTTGCACATAACTTGGTATATGTAATCGTCTATAAAAGATAAACAACATATCAAACGATTTTTTTATTTCGCAAACTCGAACTTCTGTCCTGGGGCCCAGGGTGGGTGGGGCGGGTGGGATTGTGGTAATTATTATTTTTATTTTTTTTGTAATTATGTCCCAAATGAAACATTATGATGATGGCTCTAGTAAAAACTTGTAGCGACTACTCCTCTGTAACTACTCAACGGATTTTCATGAAACTTCACAGGAATGTTGCTCTTGGTGTCTAATTGATCCTAGCAAAATTTCAGGTTGGCCGGAAATTCAAGATGGCCGCCATGGCTAAAAATAGATTATTTTCAAAATATAAGTTAGTAGCGATTACTTCTTGAAAACTATAAGTGATATTGATATGGAACTTTTTCTAAAATGATCAGTATGACATGACGTTGATCCTTGTCAAAAATTATTTTGATTTGACGTTAAACATGGCCGCCAGTGGCCATCTTTGTTTACATAGAGTTATATAATGAAAACTTGTAGCGACTACTCCTCTGAAACTACTTGACAGATGTTCATGGAACTTCACAGGAATTCTGATCTAGCTATCAAATACCTATCAGTAGAGCTTCAAGGTCATTGACCTCTTGTTTTTATCATGCTCATTCAAGGTTTTCTTTATGATACTGCATATGCAAAGTTTGGAAACGTGGCTCCATCATAAATGGAGTGTCTACAATAAAATTTGTAGCAGCTCTGCAGTTCTGCAGGTTAGAAGGTTCTAAGCCCATTCTCCATACTTTATCTAGATGTAAATGGAGGATGAGCCTGGCATGTTCATCCCTGATTGGCGCCATATGACCTTTCTTGTGTTGGTGCGCCGTAAAACCCAATTTAATTCAGTTCTGTTCATAATTCATCTTGATGAATATTGTTATGCAGACTAGGACCCCCCCTCCCACCCCCAAACACACACACCACACACATCATACACCAGATAATGGCCGCACACACACACACCAGATTGATAATACATACATAGCCAAAAATGTGCTGAAAAACGATGTGAAAAATCAAACAGAAAAACTTTTTAAACATTTTGTTGCAACATCAGAGTGAACCATCATAAGATATTTAGACTTAGCAATTTTATAAAATCGATATCTCCTCTAAAACCGCTTGAAGGATTTTGATGAAATTTCATCACAATGTTACTTGGGAGGGCCCCTCTCAGATTTTTGTTTTTCGCGGCCGCCAGTCATCCAAGATGGCCGTGACATATAAATTCTGCGCAAACATAAAATAAAAAAACTATATTGCATATGTATACAATCATGTATGCATAAATTTAATGTCAAATGGTTTATACTTCTTTTTTACTACTTAAGTTGCCAAATTACTGAAGAAACTCTCTGCTCAGTGCCAAATAATCTTTTGTGCTAATGGAAAACAGTACTCCCATTTTCCAATCTATTTCTGAATTGCCATGTTCCTTTTATACGCTAATAAATCATATTACTTTTAACATATACCGAAAATTGTAAAATTATTCAGAAACCGATTTTTTTAAAAATAAATGCGGCATTTTCCTCCAAGTGACTAAAGTAACTTTTTATTCACAGTATATGTCGCAGTACTAGCTATAATTATATTCAGACCTGTTCTATAGTGGTCGCGAAATACAACATTTGTAGGCACGTTGTACATGGTAGATTTGATCGAACATCGTAGATCGATGACATTGTAGTCAAAGCATAGATTAAGTACACAGGTCTGACTCGGTCACCTCGGTCACTACTGTTGCATCAGTTGAATTGGGGTTTTACGGCGCATTGACAAAAAAAGGTTATATGGCACCAACAGGAATGAACATTCCAGGCCCACTCTCCATTTACATCTAGATTAAAATATGCAGAATGGGCCTAGAACCTTCTCACCTGCAGAACTGCAGAGTTGCTGCTAATTCTGTTGTGAACACTCCGTTTTTTTGCTGGAGCCACAATCATTGTTTTCTGCCACCAATCAAGCATCACTGAAACAGTGCAAGATTGGACAATGATTCAACTTTCAACAGCAGTTACCCAAGATTGGACAATGATTCAACTTTCAACAGAAGTTGCCCAAGATTGGACAATGATTCAACTTTCAACGGAAGTTACCCTGGAAGATTGGATAATTACCCAAGACTGGACAATGACTCAACTTTCAACAGAAGTTACCCAAGATTGGACAATGATTCAACTATGGTTACTGTGATGACATATATATCACGAGATAATCCTGCCGGATTTAGAAAAGTTTTATCTCTTTTGATTCAGTTCTTTGTGAAAGGGAAAAACAACAATCAATCAACAGAAAAATGGCTTTGAATTTTAAGTAATTTGCCAAGCAGTTGTTATTAAGTATTTACTGTCTATCGGAGAAACCTAATTGAGCAAACATGTTTGTTCCGGGCCAGTTTTGAATGAGAGCTTCTTCAGATGCTGCTCAATAATTCAAGGTATATCTAAATACCTTGCAAAGTTTTATTTTTGTTTAGACAGCCTGTCATATCAGATACTGGCACACTTACAATCTCCTGACATTTAAAAGATATTTTCCCAAGTGCTTCTCAGTCTTATGATGAATATTTTTATGGAGTTTAAAATGAAGAAACATGGGGAATACAGTCAAGTTTCATGGGCAGAACCAGAATTTACCAGAACCACAATCAACATAGGTGCATTTTTCTCCCAGGTTCACATTTTTCCATGTGTGAAGGTTTTGCTCTCCATACTTGCACATTTACTCCCTGGTGCCATGTGAAATATGAACTATGTGAATGTGTGTGTGTAGTTTGAATAATCGTTGGTGTCCAATTTCCAGGAAGAGGTAACCTAATAGAAAGTAGAGAAAAAACTGTCAGGATATATGGATTTGTTCCCCCCTCCCACCTCACCCAGTATAACCTGAATTCAAAGTAAGTGTAGAAAAAAAGGCTCTACAATTGTTTATAAATAAGATACTGTAAATCCGGTATAATTCGCGAGGGTTTTATTTTCGCTAATATTCGCGAATCCACTATCTCTCGAATTCAAGAAACGCGGATAATAAACTTGAAAGAGCATCCGAAAGATTTGAATATATAAATATACAGTGATCTTTAATCTTTTCGATATAGGGCAAAATCACGTTGTTCACAAACCTACAAATCATAAATGCTAATTTTATTTTATTTTTGCTGTTAGGTAGTGGTACTATAGTAACTGTATTTGTGAAACATCAGTGAAAGGAAAGGCGTTACAAATAATGGTCAATACAGTCAATAAAACTTTACAATTATGTTCGTACATTAAAAATTCAATTACACTGTCATTTTTTCATACTTTTGCATATAACTTGGTATATGTAATCGTCTATAAAAGATAAACAACATATCAAACGATTTTTTTATTTCGCAAACTCGAACTTCTGTCCTGGGGCCCAGGGTGGGTGGGGCGGGCGGGATTGTGGTAATTATTATTTTTTTTTTTTTTGTAATTATGTCCCAAATGAAACATTATGATGATGGCTCTAGTAAAAACTTGTAGCGACTACTCCTCTGTAACTACTCAACGGATTTTCATGAAACTTCACAGGAATGTTGCTCTTGATGTCTAATTGATCCTAGCAAAATTTCAGGTTGGCCGGAAATTCAAGATGGCCACCATGGCTAAAAATAGATTTTCAAAATATAAGTTTGTAGCGATTACTTCTTGAAAACTATAAGTGATATTGATATGGAACTTTTTCTAAAATGATCAGTATGACATGACGTTGATCCTTGTCAAAAATTATTTTGATTTGACGTTAAACATGGCCGCCAGTGGCCATCTTTGTTTACATAGAGTTATATAATGAAAACTTGTAGCGACTACTCCTCTGAAACTACTTGACGGATGTTCATGGAACTTCACAGGAATGCTGATCTAGCTATCAAATACCTATCAGTAGAGCTTCAAGGTCATTGACCTCTTGTTTTTATCATGCTCATTCAAGGTTTTCTTTATGATACTGCATATGCAAATGTGGAAACGTGGCTCCATCATAAATGGAGTGTCTACAATAAAATTTGTAGCAGCTCTGCAGTTCTGCAGGTTAGAAGGTTCTAAGCCCATTCTCCATACTTTATCTAGATGTAAATGGAGGATGAGCCTGGCATGTTCATCCCTGATTGGCGCCATATGACCTTTCTTGTGTTGGTGCGCCGTAAAACCCAATTTAATTCAGTTCTGTTCATAATTCATCTTGATGAATATTGTTATGCAGACTAGGACCCCCCTCCCACCCCCAAACACACACACCACACACATCATACACCAGATAATGGCCGCACACACACACACCAGATTGATAATACATACATAGCCAAAAATGTGCTGAAAAACGATGTGAAAAATCAAACAGAAAAACTTTTTAAACATTTTGTTGCAACATCAGAGTGAACCATCATAAGATATTTAGACTTAGCAATTTTATAAAATCGACATCTCCTCTAAAACTGCTTGAAGGATTTTGATGAAATTTCATCACAATGTTACTTGGGAGGGCCCCTCTCAGATTTTTGTTTTTCGCGGCCGCCAGTCATCCAAGATGGCCGTGACATATAAATTCTGCGCAAACATAAAATAAAAAAACTATATTGCATATGTATACAATCATGTATGCATAAATTTAATGTCAAATGGTTTATACTTCTTTTTTACTACTTAAGTTGCCAAATTACTGAAGAAACTCTCTGCTCAGTGCCAAATAATCTTTTGTGCTAATGGAAAACAGTACTCCCATTTTCCAATCTATTTCTGAATTGCCATGTTCCTTTTATACGCTAATAAATCATATTACTTTTAACATATACCGAAAATTGTAAAATTATTCAGAAACCGATTTTTTTAAAAATAAATGCGGCATTTTCCTCCAAGTGACTAAAGTAACTTTTTATTCACAGTATATGTCGCAGTACTAGCTATAATTATATTCAGACCTGTTCTATAGTGGTCGCGAAATACAACATTTGTAGGCACGTTGTACATGGTAGATTTGATCGAACATCGTAGATCGATGACATTGTAGTCAAAGCATAGATTAAGTACACAGGTCTGACTCGGTCACTACTGTTGCATCAGTTGAATTGGGGTTTTACGGCGCATTGACAAAAAAAGGTTATATGGCACCAACAGGAATGAACATTCCAGGCCCACTCTCCATTTACATCTAGATTAAAATATGCAGAATGGGCCTAGAACCTTCTCACCTGCAGAACTGCAGAGTTGCTGCTAATTCTGTTGTGAACACTCCGTTTTTTGCTGGAGCCACAATCATTGTTTTCTGCCACCAATCAAGCAGCACTGAAACAGTACACGGTGATCAAGATGAAGACCTTTAATGAACATGACAAAAATGAACATGCATTCGGTGGGGTGGGAGGCGGGATTTTACCCCTCTGTGGCCCTATTCTTGCCCGGCTACTGTTGCATGACCGTTAACACTTGTGAGTTTTAAATCACCGAATTTGATGGAAATGGAAAATGGATATACATGGTTTAATCTTATCTAAATTGACAATGTCACCAAGGACAACCAAACAAACAATTTATTTTTTAGGTCGAAAGGGTTCAAATTTATGTTTTACAGGCATTTTTACAGTCAATTTCTCAAAATGCCAGTAAGCTTTTGAAGCACTTCACTATTTTGCAATTGCTTAAAATAACATCCTTCTTGTTTAGATGATTGATGAAAAGGAAAAGTATTTAGACATAATGAAGTTTATAGGCATAAATAACCAGTAAGAATGATAACAAAAAAGGTTGTTGTTAATTGTTTGCCAGGGTAAACTATAATTTGCCATTTTTTTTTTTTTTATCAACTTGCAAAAAATTGGCAGTTGATAAAAGTGCTAACTTCGAGCCATGCTCTGATCAAAGACCAGCAGAGATGATGTCGTTCTGCAGCGTCATTCCGTCTGTACGTCCATAAACTTTTTTGGGGGTTGTTACTTCTCCTCTGAAGTCACCTGACTGATTTTCATCAAACTTAACATGCTCTTGGTGTGTAGCTTGGTCCTTAGTAAAATTCAGGTCGGCTGGAAATCAAAAATGACTGCCACAGCTAAAAAAAAAAAAAAGGATTTGCATGAAGTTTACAACAATGTTTTCTTGATGTGAAGTTGAATTAGTTTTTGCGCTTACGATGTTTGTCTGTGGAACTTAATGGTAAATCAAACCTAACCCGTAACCCACTAAGCACGACTATAATAGCCTTTGCGTCCATTGTAAACCCAGATCAGACCCAAAACACCCCTTTATCACATAAATGGAATGGTCTTAATTCAAAGAAAGAACAGTCATATACACTAAGCACGACTATAATAGCCTTTGCGTCCATTGTAAACCCAGATCAGACCCAAAACACCCCTTTATCACATAAATGGAATGGTCTTAATTCAAAGAAAGAACAGTCATATATATATGTAGTGGGTTAAGGGTTAATCTATGTCTTTTTCAAGTTAGGCAAAAGGTTTGGTTTCTGGGAATTCTTGTTTGCATAT
This sequence comes from Cyrtodaria siliqua, assembly GCA_037043455.1. Lineage (NCBI taxonomy): Eukaryota > Metazoa > Mollusca > Bivalvia > Adapedonta > Hiatellidae > Cyrtodaria > Cyrtodaria siliqua. The sequence continues at coordinate 68,343 of JAWPHD010002564.1, forward strand.
TCCTATAAAAAGGAAACATCTAGTTGTTCAAATAAAATCCTTGAATTAAGTAAAAAACAAACTTGAATATTTCGCCCAGATCTACCGCATGAAGCATATCCTTTACATTTATAAAAAAAAAGACTCCCTGATTGTCAAGAAATTTAAATTGTGTTAATTATGTAAAGGAAAGCTTAAACTTAATTTTCCTTAAACTTAAATTTCCTTTTTCGACATTAAAATGAGCCAATGACTTAACCCTTAACCCGCTAAGCACGACTATAATAGCCTTTGTGTCCATTGTAAACCCAGATCAGCCTGCGAGTTACCCCAGGAACTGTATTTGTAAAAAAACATGGTTCTAAACAGTGTCTGTGAAATATCTCTTTATATAACATCATGATTGTGACTACTTGTAACCCTTAACCCGCTAAGCATGACTATAATAGCCTTTGCATCCATAATAACCCAGGTCAGCCTGCTAGTAACTCGCAGGCTGATCAGGGTTTACAATGTCTGGCTGCTGATCAGTCATTTTCCCCAAAACATCCCTTTGTCACATAAATTGAATGGTCTTAATTCAAAGGAAGAACAGTCTGTTATATACTCGCAGGCTGATCTGGGTTTACAATGGACGCAAAGGCTATTATAGTCATGGTTAGCGGGTTAAGGGTTAGATTAAGTTCCTCAGACAAACATCGTAAGCGCAAAAACTAATTGGGGAAATGACTGATCAGCAGCCAGACATTGTAAAATCACCACTGTGGGTTCGAATCCTACGGGGAGCTTGACTTGTCAAGTAAGAAAGTGCATAAAATGACGTAAAAGGCCACTCAAACAAAACAAACACAATTTTAAATATACAGAGGCTGATCCATGATTTGAGATTTGCGGTTAATAATGTAACAAATCTGTTATAGGCTCATCCCATTACAACTTAAACAGCGTTGCATCCACACACACACCCCTTTATTAAAGGAGACATTTTTCAGAACATACTGGTTCTGCCCAGGAAAATTGGGGTGGCCTTCCTATCATAAAATAATTGAATTGGATTTTATATTCGCACCAACAGCTTCCACTTTCCAGCTTCCACTGGTGGAGGAAGACCCCAGATGCCCCTCCGGGCAATTTTCGTGCATGGGCGGGCACCTGGGTAGAACCACCAACGTTCCGCAAGCCAGCTGGATAGCTTCCTCACATAAAGATTCCTAGGCCCCTGAGGGATCGAACCTACAGCGGTGAGGGGCAAGTGATTGCAAGTCAGAGACTCTAACCATTCGGCCACGGACGCCCCTATCATAAAATAAATCAACCAAAATGGGCTAAATTAAGAGGATCTTACATGAGTACTATTTCATTATTGAATCTATTATTACATGAGTTGGCAAAATGATATAATGCGTGGCTTTTGCTGAGCATTATATCTTTTTTTTGCTAACAAGTTTAATAAATTCAATAATCAATGAGAACGAATGTTAGATTCTATTTGTCCCATAACTCACACATCGACTTTTATTGCATTTGGCCTGTTGTTTTAATAGCGAAACCGACATAGACCGTGGGGAATTGGATCATAGTCATAATCGATGGTTTTTGACAGTGCATACTAGGCTTATTTGCATACTTATATAACTAGTGGTATATCGAAAATATAGAATGCTGTTATTCCCCTCCCGCACCATAAGTTTTGTGATAAAAATGATGTATTAAACTCCATTCAAATCCAAACAAAAAAAAATCGGCACAAAACATAGGCATTTTTCAGATTTTAGGGGTGTGAATGAAGGTTCTGGATATTTGTTTTATTTTCTGTAAATGGAGAACAGTTTCCTTGTTGTATCCTTATAGCACATATATAACCTGTGCTTCAGAAATTATTTAAATAAAGCAAAATGAAGTCCATGTTGAAAGCTTGATAACAAATAATTAAAGATTAAAGATTGGCAGTTCTCTCCATAGATCAAACTGATTTGGTTATTATGTAAATTGTCTTTAAATCTCTCAATGATTTGTTTTTGACTGCATGGTTCACATCTAATTAAGGCCAGCCTTATTTATTTTTAGGATTACCTAACCTCCTACAGAATGAAAAAGAAATGTTGTTTTTACAAAATAGTATTGCCTCCGACATAAACAGTATTTTAATTATATGCCCACCGAAAGGAACTACATTTCCTAATCTATATTATTTCAATGATTATGTCATAGATGTTTTGCAAATTAAAAATATATTCCTTTTTTCCCAGCCTTTTATCCTACATCTTTCTGGGGGAAAAAATCAGTATTAAAAACAGTAAAAAAAAAATTACTGGCCTAATGTACCTAATAAACGGGGGACAAAAACTCAGCATTGAAACAAGTAAAGCTAATTGTATGAAACTGTCAAATAAAAAGTATAGACTGTGTAGCACAAGAACTGTAACTCGATGTGGAGACTGGTCAAATAATGTCCCTTTTATTTAAGTATTTAATTATATAATTAAACGAGACTTACCAAGTAAGGTGAAGTTCAATTATAATTCTGGTGCAACTGGACTACAGGGTTATGTGAGATGAACACGTCACCAGTCACATGACCACAGCCTCAGACTTCAGAGCACGAACTAGTATTTTAAATTTTGTTAATTTTATTAATTGTCTATTATACTTACGACAACATTACAGTTGCAATAACTCAACTTGCCTTAATCCACGAATGGCAAAAACTTCCCCAAATCCCCTTCCCGGGACCCACGGCACCAAGAGAGCCGCCGATTACACACGGACATGCAGAGTTACGTCCTCTTTCCGCAAATAAGTCATAAATTTAAGGAGGGGTGGGTAGTTAATGTTGTCGTAAGTATTAAAATTAACAAAATTTAACATATTGGTCTATTGACTACTTATGACAACATTACAATTGCGACTTTATCACAAGAGCTGGGGTGGAATAATGTAACCTGTTATAAGTGCCAGAATATGTCGAGGGGATTTGAACAACTGTGACAACAAGTAACAAAGCACGATCAAACCTGCTCTAATCACCAGGAATTAGAGCAGATGCGAGTATGAACCCAACCAACTAACACTCACCATAGCGTATTCTTGAATCCTGCCTGGCGACAGAGCAAGTAGGAGGAGCCTCTAAGACTTCTTAGATGGTAGACGATATAGCACCCTCATAAGTCTGTGAAATCGGTCCAGGACAAAGAAGTCCACCACCATCTAAAATCATAATCGACAATTTCAAGCAATTCTATTTGCTGGTATTACATAGATCATCTAGATAAGTATCGACCACCTGATTCAATACTTACAATAACAGCTTCATAACTGAGCTGTAAATGTAACAGAGAACTTTGAACACAATATAAAAAGTGACTGTGTGAAACATAGATAAATATAAACAATATGTATAAACCAAACATGTTTGGAACATTGTGGTATGGAGTGCTTACAAACCAAGATAAGTAAAATATACTTGATTTGTATGCCTACCGTTATAGACTTAAGGCCAAGTCAGCTAACTGGTAGAGCAGCACAACCCCATGACTGTCTGGGTAGCAAACACTGGACCCAGTGAAAACAATATGTAAGAAAGAACCTAACAAATAATTTGTGAATTTTTAAGGAAAAAGTGCAGCATATTGGAATTGTAATTAGGTATATACCCAGACAAAACCCAATAAGTTTGTTTCTTGAATCTCTAGAAGGGAGTTGAAAGAGATCCCTCAGCAGCATGAGAGCGATGACACAAGGCTAAGGCTAAAAGAAAGATAGTCTAAAGGGTAGAGTCTGTCTAAGTTTAACCTAAAGGTTCAATGGAGGGCCGGACAACAGAAAGTCAATTAGAGGCCAAAAGAGCGACTTAAAACGTCCAAGTATTCTAAACTAAGAAGGGGAGTGATATAAGCACAAAGGGGGAGACAAGAAAAAGTCTGACTAAGGTCGAAGTGTAAACAAACTGCGCTACTCACTGTAAACCAGTGAAGGACCTCCTAGAGGTACACCTATGTGAGCAACTATTACAGAAAAATTAAAGTTTGAAGATGTAGTTTGAATAGACAAAGGTGAGGTTTGGAATAAAGGATAGTGGCAGAGGTAGACTGTAAACTCTGGTAAACCCCCTTAGGGGTTACCGCAGGGGTTACTGCAGTGGTGATAGACAGAAGTGCTGAGAAACCGAAGCTAAACAGTTGCGAAAAAGGCTATAAAAGTAAGAGCCATGCCTCAAGGCTTTGCGAGTTTGCTGGTGGAGGGACTTTTAAACCTTAGAACGACAGTCACGTATTAGGAATTCTCAAAATAACTAATGAGAAAAAGATGGTAGAGGGACTGTCTAAGCAAATATATCTGCCCCTGTAGTGCAAGCAAGTTCACTGACCAGGGCAAGGGACCTGAAAGACCAAGCTAAAAGATCACCTGGGTAGCTGACAGGCACACATGTACAGTCTCCTGGGGAAAAAACGCACTTGAGACAAAGTCAAACTGAAAAACTCCAGTGCTAACGAAAAAGGAAACCCTATTAGGGAACAAATTTGACGGTTACTACACCCAATCTGAGAGATTCTTAAACGAGCATTTAGGGCAACTCTGCAAACCCCTAGATCACGGAGGAGTGTTCTTGAAAGTGTACACACACGCACCACCCCACTCAACCCTTTGTTCAAGTAAGAGGCTAACGAGACATGACCATAGCCTGCGTGAAGAGGTAGCCTTGGATAGCTTCCTGTACAGACAGGGAGACTGCTAGAATAACAGAAAACTGAACGGTACCTGAAAAGCAGGAAAAAAACGGGTCCCGAAGTGCAGGTCGGAGCAGCCTGATAACAAGGGAAGCAGAAGAACCCCATCACTAGGAAGCTAAGCAAACCCATGAAGAGATGCTGACATAAACTAAGGGTCAAACTGTAGTCAAAACCAACCAGTGGAGCTGGTATTACTTTAATGAAGGTAGATCTATACTTGTCGACAGAAACCAAGTAAATGTGATTCCGATCCAGGGAGGTTATTCAGTAGCCTTCTAAAGATCTAGCTGAAAGGAAACTGTGTTTCAATACGAATGTGGCGTGAAGAACCAATATAAAAGGGATGCATGATGGCTCTCCAACCGCCTGAGGGTAAGACTTCTACAAGAAAAGTTGGGCTCTTATATCATATGGCCTAAAAGCTGCATCACAGTACAGCCTACCATGCATTAGGAACAGCTGTACTGCCATATAATAAAGAACAAAAAACTTAAGTATAAAAAGCAACTGCTCGTACTGATAGACCTACTCTAAAATGTAGGCCACAAGGAGACTGTATCCTGGTTCTAGCAAGGAGTATGAACTACAAATACCCCAACTATCATCAGTACCCCTTACGGCTAAAGGAGAACGAACCCTCGCACTACAGCCCACTAACTGTGTATGGAAGTGGGTGGGGTAAGAAATCTAGAATCTGGACAATTACCTTATCTGTAAGGAAATGGAAGTTAAGTCCTGTTACCACATCAAATAGGACACACAAGGACAGCAACCCCAGAGGGACGAGATGAAGATGAAGAACTCCATCAGACATGGCTTAGTCAGAGAGACAGGGGGCAAAAAGTAGGGCTGAGCAAAGTAGCTCTAAGCCAAAGACAGCCACCGAAACCACTGAGACTGATAGGAGATCTAAGTGGTACAGAAGGGTCCTCACTCAACCCTCAGGTAATCTGAAAATACATCAGGTGTATACGTCAGGAAACAAGTTTTCTCACTTCTAGAAGAAAACAAATCCTATATTCACAACAAACCAACAAATATCCTATTTATTACATACAACACTGATACTTATGCAGACAAAACATAGTGCGCGGAAAAAATGACAACAATAACGTCAACAGCGGCATTACGTCATCGTCGGAATTTCACAAGTGAAACATAATGAAAATACAAGGTTTTATTTAAACCATGAAATCCACTACTTCACCGGAAAGTACAAAATAAAGTAGTATCTAAAACGAGCTTAACTATAATAAACAAGATGCCCGTTGTCCTTAGTGGCTGGTATGGGACCCGAACCCGGGACCCCTTGCTTACATGGCGAGTGCTCTACCAACTGAGCTAACCATCAAAAAACAGTGGTGAGTGGCCAGTGATTTCAAGTCAGAGACCAATCACTCAGCCGCGGGCGTCCCACCATTTCAATTTAACAAGAAAAGAAACCACCAACAACCGCATCTTACATGTACCAAACAAAAGGGCGGAGAAATCAACTACTGGCGCTATATAAAATAAATGCTATACACAAGCATAAGACTAAGCATAAACGATAGACCCGAAGTCATCATCTACTCAAACATAAACAGGGCACGAAACAGTAACTGAGATACTAGTTTTATGTAACAATATGAACAGCAAAATAGATAAATGTAAAGGAATGTGTTACAATGTAAAGGAATTTATCTACTCGTCCCGCAGCAATGAGTAATCATCATGGCGAGAGGACAAGTCAAATTTCGTGCACTGAAAAAGAAAAACAATTTACCGGTACAAGGAATAAATTGATTTACTTCTTTAAGAACGTGGTTACAGATTTACAATTAACGCTGAAACTATAAAGTTAAGGCGAAGGCCATAAATACTAACCATAATCATAAGACCATGGCGGAGAAGCCTTAGTCACTAAAATCATCCTTTATAGGTCAATTACTAGTGATGGACCTTGACAGTAGGTTCTACTACTAACGAGGTTACCTGCAAAATCTAGTTCTATAGTTAAGTCCATAAGGACAGAAAAAGAACATAAGCAATTCACTAAGAATCTTCGTTTAAGACAAGTATCGGACTCCTGTAGTGGGTATTTAGCAAGACCACGAGAAGAATATACTTTAAATACTATTAACAACATTAAGTGAACACCGATAATGCTAAGAAGTCTTTAAAAATAAAAGAGTATTAATACATCTTAAACTTGGAAAAAAAAAGTGGTCCTGTCTGACAAAAGAATGAGTTCTACTTGAGAGTGGACTACCTCCAAGCCTGTTAATCAGAATTAGAGAAAAGACTTTGAGAATTTACCTTCTCTGATTGTTGATGGTCTGCCTCACCAGACGGTTACTAGGCAACTGCGATCCCAAGGCCCTCACTAGCTGAAACACTGTACAGTGTGCAGTAGTGTAGGGGGTACGCAACTTTTTATGTCTGGTATGGGAGCCGAGCCTGTAAGAAGAAACCACATGCTTCTTTCGGTGACTTACGCCAATACCATGAAGTATCTCTCCGATACTTCACGCTTTGCAGACTTAACTTTTAATTTCCTTCTCATCACTGGTATGGGAGCCGAGCCTGTAAGAAGAAACCACATGCTTCTTTCGGTGACTTACGCCAATACCATGAAGTATCTCTCCGATACTTCACGCTTTGCAGACTTACCTTTTAATTTCCTTCTCATCACTGGTATGGGAGCCGAGCCTGTAAGAAGAAACCACATGCTTCTTACGGTGGCTTACGCCAATACCATGAAGTATCTCTCCGATACTTCACGCTCCGACAGAGAATCCACTCCTTCAGAAGATGGCTAGGCCTTCGTTAGGAAGGACTCATCTGCGTGCAGGGGCATGTCTGACATGACACTGAAAAGAGAAAAATAACAACAGAAAGTGCCGCAAACACTAACTGTGATAATACAAACATGTCAGTATAATAACAGATGAATGTGGCCCATGACAGAAACTTTCCCCCTGAATGCGTGTACCAACGCAGAAACCTAAGCCCTCTTCCCATACCGTAGCAAGAAGTCTAAGCTTTCTTCAAGACTACTAGTCTGGATTATAGGAGCAGAGCCCTTCAGAAGCAACTACATGCTTCGTTAGATGGCCCGCACCATAACCAGGACAAATACTTTCAGACCTAAGCATTCTAACCATACCCAAGAAGAAAACATAAGCCGTCTAAGTAAGCTAAAGCCATCTAAGTAAGCTAAATACGTGTTACAAAAACACTAGTCTGTAATTATAGCAACTCCAGAGTGATTTTTAGCTCGACTGATCGCTTATGCTGTGGTGCGGCGTCCGTCGTCCATCTGTCCGTCTGTCTGTCCATCCGTAAACTTTTTTTGTAGCGACTACTCCTCTGAAACTACTAAATGGATTTTCATGAAACTTTACAGAAATGTTGCCCATGAAATCTAGTTGATCCTAGCAAAAATTCATGTTGATGTGAAATCCAAGATGGCCGCCAGATCTAAAAATAGGTTTTTAAAAAACAAGTTTGTAGCGACTACTTCTTGAAAACTCTTAAGTGATATTGATATGGGACTTTTTCTAAAATGATCAGCATGACATGATGTTGGTCCTTGTCGAAAAATCGTTTTGATTCAACGTTAAACATGGCTGCTAGCGGCCATCTTTGTTTACATAGAGTTATATAATGAAAACTTGTAGCGACTACTCCTCTGAAACTACTTGACGGATTTTCATGAAACTTCACAGGAATGTTGCTCTTGATGTATAATTGATCCTAGCAAAATTTATGGTCGGCCGTAAATTCAAGATAGCCGCCACGGCTAAAAATAAATTTTCAAAATACAAGTTTGTAGCGACTACTTCTTGAAAACTATAAGTGATATTGATATGGGACTTTTTCTAAAATGATCAGCATGACATGATGTTGGTCCTTGTCATGTTTGGAAAAAAATGGTTTCTGGACGATAACTCTTGAAAGGGTCGACGGATTTAAATAATATTTGGTACACGGGTATAACACCATAAAATACAAGTCAAGTTTGACTTTAGTTACAAACCACCAATTTTTGACGGAGTTATGGCCCCTTTTCAACTTAGAATTTGCTCAAAAAACGGTGTCCAGACGATAACTCATGAAAGGGTCGACGGATTTAAATTTTTTTTGGTACACGGGTGTTTCCGGACGATAACTCATGAAAGGGTTGATGGATTTAAATAATATTTGGTACACGGGTATAACACCATAAAATACAAGTCAAGTTTGACTTTAGTTACAAACCACCAATTTTTGACGGAGTTATGGCCCCTTTTCAACTTAGAATTTGCTAAAAAAAACGGTGTCCAGACGATAACTCATGAAAGGGTCGACGGATTTAAATAATTTTTGGTACACGGGTGTTTCCGGACGATAACTCATGAAAGGGTTGATGGATTTAAATAATATTTGGTACACGGGTATAACACCATAAAATACAAGTCAAGTTCGACAAACAATAGCACGTGCAACCGTATAATAAAGCATGTGTAGCTGTATTATAATATAACCTATTGTCATATAATATAAACTATTGTCAATATACTGACATCAACAATAGGGCAGAGATATCTAAGTACTGGCAACATGTTAATTCAACCGCACTGCGCTAGAACTGCTCCCAGTGTCTGTTTATATAGTGCTAAAACTCTGCTCCTCCAAAACAGTCCAATGAAAATAGTCCAAATTTCAAATTTGCATAACACAGTCCAATGAGGACAGTCTACATCATCATAAATGAATTTGCATAAAATAATTTGCATATACATTGTAAACATGTTTACATCTATTCTAATTTTAGCTGTTATTCAAGGCCAGAGAATAGTCTACATCATCATAAATGAATTTGCATAAAATAATTTGCATATACATGGTAAACATGTTTACATCTACTCCAGGCCAAATCAATAACAACTTGCAATAATACATGTACACATTCAGACTTGCATTTTCTGAAATCAGTTCGCAATATGCGAGTACTCAAGTGATAACTTTACATTATAGTGTCTCTTACTATGCTTCATCTCTGTGGTTGATTACATCAAGTGATGTGTGAGGGAAGTTGGGCAGCATACAGAGGTATTTTTATAACACACATCATAGTACAAGTTTGACTACTAAATACTTCAACTGACTTGTGTTTTATGGTCTTAAACCCGTGTACCAAAAGTTATTTAAATTATTTAAATCCGTCGACCCTTTCACGAGTTATCGTCCGGACCGTTTTTTTTTTGGCAAATTCTAAGTTGAAAAGGGGCCATAACTCCATCAAAAATTGGTCTCTCTCTCTCTCCCCCTCCCTCCCTCCCTCCCTCCCTCCCCCTCCCTCCCTCGCTCCTTCCCTCGCACGCTCCCTCCCTCGCTCCCTCGCTCCCTCCTCTGCTGTAGGAATCTTTATGTGAGGAAGCTATCCAGCTGGCTTGCGGAACGTCGGTGGTTGTGGTTCTACCCAGGTGCCCGCCCGTGCACGAAAATTGCCCGCAGGGGCACCTGGGTTCTTCCTCCACCAATGGAAGCGGAAAGTCGCCATATGACCTTAGCTGTTGGTGCGACTATAAAATCCAATTCAGTTCAATTCTCTCTCTCTCATATGTCGTAATAACTTCTGGCCCTACCATTGTTTTCTTCTGATTGCCATATTTATGTGACAAGGCGGTATTGTGGGGGTATTAATCACTTCCAGTGATAATTCTAGTTGCAATTGTAATGTTGTCGTAAGTAATCAATAGACGAATCTGCATATTGCACACCAAGTTCATTTGCGACACATTTGCCAATTCATTGAGCGAATTTTCTAACAGTGATCATATTGACACCTAAAATATCTAATGCCAGTACTTTAAGATCCCTAGACTTTTCTGGTGTCAAACAGATGGTCATAGTCAGTGACCAAATGAGAAAACCTACAAACACTATAGTTTGAGTAGGCACAATGATCGATTTGTCACTATGAACTGTGAAACCCAAATCATCAGCCAATAACACGGTATTATTAATGTTTTGAACACAGTCTTTCCTGGTGTCAGACAGCAGAAAACTGTCATCAATATATGAAACATTATGACCCAACTTTCTCAACAATGCATACATAGGCTTTAACAATTTTATGAAAATACGCGCGGAGCAGATGACAAACCGTTAAATCTTAAATATTTTCTATACTCTGTAGCTATCGGAACACTGAAGTATGCTTGTATCAGATCAATACTACCAAAATAAGCATTTTGTTTTGAGCGGTAATGCAGTCTTTAATGTTTCCATTTAAAATGATGTTTTTCCACTGATTCATTAAGTTCATGGATATTCAAAATAAGCCTGTGACTACCGTCTCGTTTTGGTACAATAAAGATATTCAACCGAAATTGTTCATCATCCTGTTTTGCAACACATAAATCTTTTAAATATTGGGTATTGTACATTGGAAACCCCAGGGGTCGTGGGTTCAAATCTCACAGGAGGTATATTTTTTCTTGTTATGCCGTCAAATATAGTAGTCACACTGTAGGTCAGTCCATCCGTCTGCCAGTGCGTTCGTTCCTCCGTACTATCTCGTCTTGTATTTGAGACCTATACCTTCAAAAAACATTAAACTGTACTCAAGGGCTGACACGTCGCGTTGCCGCCACCGCCGATGAAGGAAAAGTGATTTAAAGGAAAACATTTCACGACGTACGGACGGACACTGGTCACCCTTTGTATTTCACTCCCAGCAATCAACGGCGGGGGCATAATAATTATCAATTTGCTAATATAGTAATTATAATAGTTAACCAGACAGAATAAACCCCAAAACTGGAGCGTCGAATTAAGAGTACTCATAATTCATTTTACGATTATTTTAAGAACCCTTGAAGGATCTTTACTTTTAATCGGCAAATATACCTCAATATGTGACCTGGACACCTGGATAGTTTTGGTAAACGGTTTTGTAGTGTACTTTTGCCGTTATTGGCGGGTTAGTTTCTTTAATACCAGGGATCTTTGTAATAAGGTCACTATCTTTCTGTCGCACGCTCTACTAGAGCGTGCAAACTATCTTCTACAGCGTGCGAACGCTCTAGCTACAGTGTGCGAACGCTTTACTACAGCGTGCGAACGCTCCACTACAGCATTGGCACGCTCCACTACAGAGTTCGCATGCTGTACTACAGCGTTCGCACACTCTACTAGAGCGTTCACAAGCTGTAGCTAGAGCATTCGCACACTGTACTACAGTGTTCGCACTTTAAATTATTTTTTCTACATGTCACCTGCGGGGCTCCATACTTTTCTTAATAATACCTTTTTAGCTCGACTGATCAGAGATCAGCAGAGCTTATGCCGTGGTGCGGCGTCCGTCGTTCGTCCGTCCGTCTGTCTGTCCGTCCGTCTGTCCGTCCGTCTGTCTTTCCGTCTGTCCGTAAACTTTTTTTTTGTAGCGACTACTCCTCTGAAACTACTGAATGGTTTTTCATGAAACTTTACAGAAATGTTGCCCATGAAGTCTAGTTGATCCTAGCAAAAATTCATGTTGATGTGAAATCCAAGATGGCCGCCAGATCTAAAAATAGGTTTTTAAAAAACAAGTTTGTAGCGACTACTTCTTGAAAAATATAAGTGATATTGATATGGGACTTTTTCTAAAATGATCAGCATGACATGATGTTGGTCCTTGTTGAAAATCGTTTTGATTCGACGTTAAACATGGCTGCCAGCGGCCATCTTTGTTTACATAGAGTTATATAATGAAAAATTGTAGCGACCACTCCTCTGAAACTACTTGACGGATTTTCATGAAACTTCACAGGAATGTTGCTCTTGATATCTAATTGATTCTAGCAAAATTTCAGGTCGGTCGGAAATTCAAGATGGCCGCCACGGCTAAAAATAAATTTTCAAAATACAAGTTTGTAGCGACTACTTTTTGAAAACTATAAGTGATATTGATATTGGACTTTTTCTAAAATGATCAGCATGACATGATGTTGGTCCTTGTCGAAAATCGTTTTGATTCGACGTTAAACATGGCTGCCATTTTTGTTTACATAGAGTTATTTAGTAAAAACTTGTAGCGACTTCCCCTTTGAAACTACTTGGCGGATTTTCATGAAACTTCACAGGAATGTTGCTCTTAATGTCTAATTGATCCTAGCAAAATTTCAGATCGGCCAGAAATTCAAGATGGCCGCCACACTAAAAATGGATTTTAAAAAACGAGTTTGTAGCAAGTACTTCTTGAAAACTATAAGTGATATTGATATGGGACTTTTTGTAAAATGATCAGCATGCCATGATGGTTATCAGAGTCAAACATTATTTTGATTCGACATTAAACATGGCTGCCAGTGGCCATCTTTGTTTACATAGAGTTATATGATGAAAACTTGTAGCGACTACTCCTCTGAAACTACTTGACGGATTTTCATGAAACTTCACAGGAATGTTGCTCTTGATGTCTAATTGATCCTAGCAAAATTTCAGGTCGGCCGGAAATTCAAGATGGCTGTCATGGCTAAAAATAGATTTTAAAAATACAAGTTTGTAGCGACTACTTCTTGAAAACTATAAGTGATATTGATATGGGACTTTTTCTAAAATGATCAGCATGACATGATGTTAGTCCTTGTCAAAAATCGTTTTGATTCGATGTTAAACATGGCTGTCAGCGGCCATCTTTGTTTACATAGAGTTATATAATGAAAACTTGTAGCAACTATTCCTCTGAAACTAGTGATTTTCATGAAACTTCACAAGAATGTTGCTCTTGATGTCTAATTGATCCTAGCAAAATTTCAGGTCGGCTGGAAATTCAAGATGGCCGCCACGGCTAAAAATAATTTTTCAAAAAACAAGTCTTTAGCGACTACTTCTTGAAATCAAAATCAATCAATAGAGCTTCAAGGTCATTGACCTCTTGTTATAGATTATAATATAAAAGGTGTTAAGAGAGTAGCTACCAATGCATTGTTTGATGTGGCCTATTTTGTACACAGATCATTTATATTGCATTTGTTGTTTATTGATGGATTTCATATGTTTTTGACATGTATGGATGGATTTTATTGATGGATTTCATATGTTTTTGACATGTATGGGTGGATATTTGTGGAGGATTTTGTATGTCGGTGACACAAATGAATATTGTTGGAAGTGAAGTCTGTGACTCTGGCACCTTCATTGATGTTGTACACTATTTCATGTGACAGGTCACACAATATGTGTAGATTATTTTGATTTTTTTGCTGGAATAATGGCCAATTTACAGTGCAAAACCTGCATACTGCCAATATTTACCTGTGTTGTTTTGAAAATTCTACAGATTTTTAACAAGGATAATTCCTTGCTTTCTTTGTACAGATTGTGAATTAGCTTGTGTTTTTTTAAACTCTATTGATCAGAGATCAGCAGAGCTTATGCCGTGGTACGGTGTCCGTCGTCCGTCTGTCCGTCTGTCTGTCCGTAAACTTCTTTTTGTAATGACTACTCCTCTCAAACTACTGAATGGATGTTCATGAAACTTTACAAAAATGTTGCCCATGAAGTCTAGTTGATTCTAGCAAAAATTCTTATCGAAAATTATTTTGATTCAAAGTTAAACATGGCTGCCAGCAGCCATCTTTGTTTACATAGAACTATATAATGAAAACTTGTAGCGACTACTCCTCTGAAACTACTTGACGGATTTTCATGAAACTTCACACGAGTTATATAATGAAAACTTGTAGCGACTACTCCTCTGAAACTATTTGACGGACTTTCATGAAACTTCACAGGAATGTTGCTCTTGATATCTAATTGATCCTAGCAAAATTTCAGGTCGGCCGGAAATTCAAGATGGCCAACACGGCTAAAAATAGATTTTCAAAAAGCAAGTTTGTAGCGACTACTTCTTGAAAACTATGTGATATTGATAATGGACTTTTTTTAAAATGATCAGTATGACATGGTGTTGATCCTTGTCAAAAATTATTTTTATTTGATGCTAAACATGGCCGCCAGCGGCCATCTTCGTTTACATAGAGTTATATAATGAAAACTTGTAGCGACTACTCTTCTGAATCTACTTGACGGATTTTCATGAAACTTCACAGGAATGCTGATCTAGCTATCAAAAACCTATCAGTAGATCTTCAAGGTCATTGACCTCTTGTTTGTGAATGCTACAACTTAGATAAATGGTTTATACAGATTTTGTGTCCCGTTCAGCCGTTTGGGCGTGGGATCACAATTCCAGCAAACTTATAAAGTAAATTAAAGCGACACACGGCAATCTTGAAGTTTTTAGCAAGCATTAAAGTTAGCCTCTCAATATATTAAGGCTTGAGGAAAGTCGGTGGTTCTACCCAGGTGCCCGCCCGTGCTTGAAAATTGCCCGGAGGGGCACCTCGGATCTTCCTCCTAATGGAAGCTGGAAAGTCGCCATATGACTTTAGCTGTTGGTGCGACTGTAACATCCAATTCAATTAAATTCATTATATTAATCCAGTTTTATTTTGACTTTAAACCTGCTTGCATATATTTAAATACAATTTAGAGTTTTCAACTTTTCTTCTTCATTATCCTATACTGTGTTGATGAGCCGTTAAACAACATTCAATTCAATTCTTCATTATCCTACCATAGGTTTGAATATATTATTGGTGAAATATAACCACCAGTTGGTAATATGTAAAAACAATTCAAAATGCTTTATTTATACTGTTCTTATAGAAAAATGGAATACTGTGAGTTTTACAAAAATCAAGATTGCCGTGTGTCCTTGAAGAGTTAAAACATCGATAAAAACACGCTGTTCTTTGCTTTACAGATTACAACGAAACTTGATTGTTTTCAGACTATAATGAAGAAAAGAATCACATTTCAAGAAGTTCTGCTAATAAAGGAACTGAATGAAACTGACCAACATATATTTTAAAGTTGTGATAGCCACTATAAATATGTGATTACTTGTTGCAAAATTATAACTCGTTTTATTTTCTTGTATAGTTTAGTACAAGAGAATGAAATAAGCCATAGTTTTTAACAACCGAGTAAAGTTGATCATGAAAAAATATAATCGATTAATCAGATTAGAGGCATAACTGATCAATGATCGATCAAATCGATTAATCGGAACAACACTAAGTTTTACCAGGAAAACAATACCTAAATGTGTTATTAGTATAAGGGAGACACAGGAAACAACAATGAAGTGTTAAACATATGATTAATTGGAAATTAATAACCGAACAGGAGTGTAAGAGGTGTTTATTGGATGTCAAATAGAGTTTAGGAGCTAATTTAAGATGGCAGAGTGTACTTTTACATGGAGCCGACATATTTAGTGAAGTTCAAATGGAAGTTTTAGAAAACAAAACATACCATTGGTAACTGTGAAATACCATTGGCAACTGTACGTGATCCACATGATGCTTGAAATGAGAGTTCAGTATAGCTTAGTAACATATTGGTGATGTTTATTCAGGAGTGTATTTTTACATGGAGTCAACTTATGTAAACAAATTCTAATGGACGTTTGGGGAAACAAAAAAAATACATTGGCAACTGTCGCTAGGCAACCCAAATGGTGATTGGTGTGTGGTTGCGTCAAACAGGTTGGACACTTTGATTATTTTGACTTGACTTGTGTTTTTACAGAGCTGTAGATTAAGGGTGCCCTCTGGTGACGATTTAGCGCGAACTGCGCATATTTTCGCGCAACGCATATGTGGATGTTGTAAAAAGTGGAAATATGTTCCAAAATCATTAGTCATACATCCTTGATACTTAGTATACATGTTCACAATCATGAACCCTACACATTAATATAGGTTCGATAATTATAGATTATTATATGTCATTTTTCATATCAGCCACTGAGACCCTTTATGTGCCCGAGAGCTTTAGCCTTGAGATATAATTCCTACACATCTGATCACTAAACTTTGGTATATTGTGCGACATACCAGGGTTAGGGTTTGATTTATTCATAATAATGGTATATCGCACAAATTACCACAGTATTGAGATAATATGGGCAGGAATTATTTCATGA
Organism: Cyrtodaria siliqua; assembly: GCA_037043455.1. NCBI lineage: Eukaryota > Metazoa > Mollusca > Bivalvia > Adapedonta > Hiatellidae > Cyrtodaria > Cyrtodaria siliqua. The sequence goes on from JAWPHD010002564.1 coordinate 85,062, forward strand.
GGGGTTAAAACACGACATGCTTTTGATTGACAAACTATTGTATATTGTGTGACATATCACATTAATTTTAGCGATAGATTATTTGGATTTGATATAACATTGTGTTAACGTTAATTTTAATTCTAACATGGCAGATGCTATTTTCATTATACACAAGCAAATACAACAGTCGGATAAAATATACCGTACAAAATAAAGTGGGTGGGGTAAATCAACATCTCTTTTAACATATTTTGGTCATATTGTGTATATTATATATTGATACACTGTTTGTAATTCAATTAGATGTGATGTTTGTAGATCAGGTGTATGTATGCCAGTCATTTAAATGATTTTTGATATAAAAAAATAAAACCAAAGCACATATATCTATCTTTTTCTGTAATAAAATGATGGGTCTTTAACATTTTTAATTGTTAACTCTTTCAGATGAACACCGACATATACTTTTTATCACATTTATTTGATAACCTTATAATTCCAATTATATATACCAGTTTATTACAAATTTCTTTTTATTATTTCTATAAGTTTGTCTTGCCCAAAATTCGCCAAATATGCAATTTTCTGTGAATTTTTTTGTTTCATTAGAATAAGTGCTGAAATTACAAACTTCAAAGATTTCTCCTATTTTTATCATTTTAAGGGTTTTCTTACTTTTGTATATTGATAACTGTTTAGCTTCCCATAACCTTTTTTCATTTGCTTCTTTTTTTATCTAAAATACTGGGTGATTTCTAAAGCTATAATTTTCAGCTGCTTCTGAATTTAAAAGCCCACTTTGGGATTTGGGGGTGTATTACTAAAGATTAATATTGCTTAAAAGTTAAATCACCAACACATCATTATTTTTCAAGAAACTACCTAGTAATATGTTAGTCTTCATAAAAAACAGGGAAATTAAACATTCTTGTTATACTGATATTTACCAGAGGGCACCCTTAAGCTGAGTTTTTGAATATTTTACTCATACTTTTTTTACAAAAAAACACTATTCATTACTCATCAACTTACTACAAACACACATAACTTTTAAAAATCATGAGTATTATATTTGTATGTACTGCCCTGTGAAACAGTTTATTCCATATTTACATGATGAAAATTGTTCCAAGTATGTGTCTGATATATTAAGGTCATTCAGTGTTTCTTTTGGTTTACTAACTTCCATTTAATCAGAAAAGTTGTTTATTTTAAATGTATTAATTGACATCCAGTTTGAAAGTATAAACTATTTAAAGCAATTGTATTAACTCTGAACGAGTTCCTTTTTACACATTCATTTTGAATCTGATCATTGCTTTCAAATCATATCTAAAGCTCTGATTTTTATGAAGGTGCCATGTAGGATAATCAAGTTTAAAGTGGTTGATGCACTATTTTCAAGTTTTAAGTGGTTGATGCACTATTTTCAAGTTTAAAGGGGTTGATGCACTATTTTCAAGTTTAAAGGGGTTGATGCACTATTTTCAAACAATGTTTGTTTAAAGGGCTCTCTAAAATCTTGAAAAAAGTTGAAAGAATTATCGAAATGCCATGAAAAATAAAGAAGGTTTAACCTATTGAAAATTTGCAAAGAAACACAAATGGAGGTGGCCATCTTTGAACGATGACATCATCGCGCCTTTTTTACCATTTATGGCATACTGATTAAATGTCTTTTAAAGCAAAGAAAATCACTGGAAATGAAAAATAAGCATACAATTTATACATTTTACATCTGTATATTTATTTTTAATCAATTTGCAGTGATTTTCTTTGCATATAATATATTTTGTCAATATGCCATATATAGTAAAAAGGTGCGATTATGTCATCGTTCCAAGATGGCCGTGGCGCCTCCATTTATGTTCTTTGCAAATTTTCAGTAGGTCATATCTCATTTATTTTTCATGGCATTTTGATAATTCTTTCACCTATTTTTAGCTCTACTGATCAGAGATCAGCAGAGCTTATGCCCTGGTGCGGCGTCCGTCGTCCGTCCGTCCGTCTGTCTGTCTGTCCGTCTGTCCGTCTGTCTGTCCGTAAACTTTTATTTGTAGCGACTTCACAGCTGAAACTACTGGATGGATATTCATGAAACTTTACAGAAATGTTGCCCATAAAGTCTAGTTGATCCTAGCAAAAATTCATGTTGATGTGAAATCCAAGATGGCCGCCAAAGCTAAAAATAGAGTTTTAAAATACTAGTTTGTAGCGACTTCTTCTTGAAAACTATAAGTGATATTGATATGGGACTTTTTCTAAAATGATCAGCATGACATGATGTTGATCCTAGTCAAAAATCGTTTTGATTCAACGTTAAACATGGCTGCCAGCGGCCATCTTTGTTTACATAGAGTTATATAGTAAAAACTTGTAGCGACTACTTCTCTGAAACTACTCTGCGGATTGTCATGAAACTTTACAGGAATGTTGCTCTTGATGTCTAATTGATCCTAGAAAAATTTCAGGTCGGCCGGAAATTCAAGATGGCCGTCACAGCTAAAAATAGATTTTTAAAAAATAAGTTTGTAGCGACTACTTCTTGAAAACTATAAGTGATATTGATATGGGACTTTTTCTAAAATGATCAGCATGACATGATGTTGATCCTAGTCAAAAATCGTTTTGATTCAACGTTAAACATGGCTGCCAGCGGCCATCTTTGTTTACAAAGAGTTATATAGTAAAAACTTGTAGCGACTACTTCTCTGAAACTACTCTGCGGATTGTCATGAAACTTTACAGGAATGTTGCTCTTGATGTCTTATTGATCCTAGAAAATTTTCAGGTCGGCCGGAAATTTAAGATGGCCGTCACAGCTAAAAATAGATTTTTAAAAAATAAGTTTGTAGCGACTACTTCTTGAAAACTATAAGTGATATTGATATGGGACTTTTTCTAAAATGATCAGCATTACATGATGTTGATCCTAGTCAAAAATCGTTTTGATTCAACGTTAAACATGGCTGCCAGCGGCCATCTTTGTTTACATAGAGTTATATAGTAAAAACTTGTAGCGACTACTCCTCTGAAACTACTTGGCGGATTGTCATGAAACTTTACAGGAATGTTGCTTTTGATGTCTAATTGATCCTATCAAAATTTCAGGTCGGCCGGAAATTCAAGATGGCCGTCACAGCTAAAAATAGATTTTTAAAAAATAAGTTTGTAGCGACTACTTCTTGAAAACTATAAGTGATATTGATATGGGACTTTTTCTAAAATGATCAGCTTGACATGATGTAGATCCTTGTGGAAAATTATTTTGATTCGACGTTAAACATGGCTGCCAGTGGCCATCTTTGGTTACATAGAGTTATATAGTAAAAACTTGTAGCGACTACTTCTCTGAAACTACTTGACGGATGTTCATGAAACTTCACAGGAATGTTGCTCTTGATGTCTAGTTGATCCTAGAAAAATTTCAGGTCGGCCGGAAATTCAAGATGGCCGCCACAGCTAAAAATAGATTTAAAATAAATAAGTTTGTAGCGACTACTTCTTCAAAACAATAAGAGATATTGATATGGGACTTTTTCTAAAATGATCAGTATGACATGATGTTGGTCCTTGTCGAAAATCGTTTTGATTTGACCTTAAACATGGCTGCTTTGTTTACATAGAGTTATATAATGAAAACTTGTAGCGACTACTTCTTTGAAACTACCTGACGGATTTTCATGAAACTTCACAGGAATGTTGCTCTTAATGTCTTATTGATCTTAGCAAAATTTCAGGTCGGCCGGAAATTCAAGATGGCCGCCACGGTTAAAAATAGATTTTCAAAAAACAAGTCTGTAGCGACTACTTCCTGAAATCAAAATCAATCAGTAGAGCTTCAAGGTCATTGACCTCTTGTTAAGATTGTCAGATCAGAGCCCTTTTAAATAAATATTGTTTGAAAATAGTGCATCAACCCCATTAAGTAGTGTGTTTGCGTGGGATGGAGTTTTGGGGTGGGCGCAGAGGTAGAGGTGGGGGTGGGAAGGGGAGAGGGGGTGCGTGCTGAGGTCAAGTTGATAATAGTTACTTCACTGCTTTACCGCGCGAACTCCGCTGATGATATACTGTAGTCTATTAATTTAAAAGAACCAAAGGAATCCATTTGATATTCAATATGATTTTATTCCTTTGTATCCTCCCATTGGGTGTGTCTGTAAGTAACCTTAACCTTTAACCCACTACATATATATAACAGACTGTTCTTTCTTTGAATTAAGACCATTCCATTTATGTGACAAAGGGGTGTTTGGGTCAGCAGCCAGATATTGTAAACCCTGATCAGGCTGATCGGGGTTTACAATGGACGCAAAGGCTTGTCATGCTAGCGGGTTAAGGGTTAATAATGTGTTGACGAGCCCTTAAACATTTGGCAACCATTGTTTTAGTCCTGAACTAAATTATATTAACATAAAACCCCTCTTGTGAGACATATATGAATTATTGCATAGCTTCTCATACGACCAATTTTGACTATATATTATTAGAAAAAACATCTTTAGACATAGATTATCATAATATTGTCGCAAGACCTATCGATTTTTAGCTTGACTGATCAGAGATCAGCAGAGCTTATGCCGTGGTGTCCGTCGTCCGTCCGTAAACTTTTTTTTGTAGCGACTACTCCTCTGAAACTACTGAATGGATTTTCATGAAACTTTACAGAAATGTTGCCCATGAAGTCTAGTTGATCCTAGCAAAATTCATGTTGATGTGAAATCCAAGATGGCCACCAAATCTAAAAATAGGTTTTTAAAAAACAAGTTTGTAGCGATTACTTCTTGAAAACTTTAAGTGATATTGATATGGGACTTTTTCTAAAATGATCAGCATGACATGGTGTTGGTCCTTGTCGAAAATCGTTTTGATTCGACGTTAAACATGGCTGCCAGCGGCCATCTTTGTTTACATAGAGTTATATAATGAAAACTTGTAGCGACTACTCCTCTGAAACTACTTGACGGATTTTCATGAAACTTCACAGGAATGTTGCTCTTGATGGCTAATTGATCCTAGCAAAATTTCAGGACGGCCGGAAATTCAAGATGGCCGCCACAGCTAAAAATAATTTTTCAAAATACAAGTTTGTAGCGACTACTTCTTGAAAACTATAAGTGATATTGATATTGGACTTTTTCTAAAATGATCAGCATGACATGATGTTGGTCCTTGTCAAAAATTGTTTTGATTCAACGTTAAACATTGCTGCCAGCGGCCATCTTTGTTTACATAGAGTTATATAGTAAAAACTTGTAGCGACTACTCCTTTGAAACTACTTGGCGGATTTTCATGACACTTTACAGGAATGTTGCTTTTTCAACAATACTCTTATGGTTCCTTTACCAAGTTTGTTCAAATGGTAACTGTGGGTTCACATTTGGCCCCACCCCAGGGGTCAAGTTTTACATAGACTTGTATAGGGAAAAACTTAAAAAATCTTCTTCTCTGAAACCACAAAGCTCTCATATATTACATATAGCCCTGGGGTCACATTTGGCCCTGCCCCAGGTGTTACACTCTAGTACCTTCATTTTGTATTTGATATTTTCCAAACTTTGTCAGTGTCTTTATATCAATGTTGTTATACACAACAGAGCAAGAGTTTCTTGAACAATCTTAACCAAACTTGCACAGATTGTATTTCGAAGAAGTTTGATAATGTGCCAGTATTCAGGTGATCGATTTAGGGCCAATTTGGCCGTCTTGTTAAAAGCTATGGTAAAATAAAAAGAAAAAAGATAAATTCAAAATGTTATTTAATTATATGCAAGCAGGTTTAAAGTCAAACTGGATTATAAAATTGAGACGCTAATTTTAATGCTTGATAAAATCGTCAAGATTGCCATGAGTCCCTTTAATGAGCCTTTTATGAGTCACATCCAGGTATTCTGTAGCACCCTAATAATAATATATATAAGAATATTTAATGGGTATCTGGTGAATATCAGGAATTCCAACATGAGTTATGATAGTTTTTATAGGAACTGACGCTGTGCTCAGAGGTTCCGATTAAAACAGTTACATCGAGGGTAGGAATTTCCCTATCCGAACAGGATACCCATGGTTGATTCTTCTTCTTTTTCAAAGTTAACCCTTAACCCGCTAAGCATGGCTATTATAGCATTTGCGTCCATTGTAAATCCAGATCAGCCTGCGAGTTCTTAATTCAAAGAAAGCACAGTCCATTATATATATACTGATAAAAATAAGTTTAGCAAGTAAATAACGGTAAATCCCGTAGGCCAGATTCTAGGATATGTGTAGAAGCGGTCATGGGCAATATAACTTACATAATTATCAGTTATATTAAGGGAATAAGTCTCAAAAGAAATATGCAAAAACAATAGCAACATGTTGTAATCTCGCTCTTATTTCAATGTAAAGGAAGGTAATTTCACAAATGGTAAACTTTGTTTCCCAATATCTTCATAATGGCAAGGAAATTGTCGATTGTTCTAGTGGTTTTTAGCTCTACTGATCAGAGATCAGCAGAGCTTATGCCGTGGTGCGGCGTCCGTGGTCCGTCTGTCCGTCCGTCCGTCTGTCCGTCCGTAAACTTTTATTTGTAGCGACTACTCCTCTGAAACTACTGGATGGATATTCATGAAACTTTACAGAAATTATGCCCAAGATGGCCGCAGATCTAAAAATAGGTTTTTAAAAAACAAGTTTGTAGTGACTTCTTCATGAAAACTATAAGTGATATTGATATGGGACTTTTCCTAAAATGATCAGCATGACATGATGTTGGTCCTTGTCGAAAATCGTTTTGATTCAACGTTAAACATGGCTGCCAGCGGCCATCTTTGTTTACATAGTTATATAATGAAAACTTGTAGCGACTACTCCTCTGAAACTACTTGACGGATTTTCATGAAACTTCACAGGAATGTTGCTCTTGATGTCCAATTGATCCTAGCAAAATTTCAGGTTGGCCGGAAATTCAAGATGGCCGCCACGGCTAAAAATAAATTTTCAAAATACAAGTTTGTAGCGACTACTTCTTGAAAACTATAAGTGATATTGATATGGGACTTTTTCTAAAATGATCAGCATGACATGATGTTGGTCCTTGTCAAAAATCGTTTTGATTCAACGTTAAACATGGCTGCCAGAGGCCATCTTTGTTTACATACAGTTATATAGTAAAAACTTGTAGCGACTACTCCTTTGAAACTACTTGACAGATTTTCATGAAAATTTACAGGAATATTGCTCTTAATATCTAATTGATCCTAGCAAAATTTCAGATCGGCAAGTTTGTGTTTTTCGTTGTCGTCAAATAATCAAAATGGCCGCCACGATAACCCAAAGTTTACATAGAGTTATATATAGGAAGCATGTTTCTTGGGTTGGCCTCTATCATGCTTATGTTTTTGAATCACATCGTACCGGTAGAGCGTCTACAGGCCCGCTTGGGTCTCTTGTTTTATTATCCTACTGCTTCCCTAAAGAGAAAGCTGAAAAAAATTGGTAAAACAATTAATAAAAAAATACTTGCCTGAGGTGAACTAATACGATTCAGAATAACTGCAATGGAGTACTGGGATTGACTAAAACATGGTGGCAGCTTGCACTCTGGCAAATACTATGAATACGGTATTCATTTGAGGAAAACATTGCAAATGGATCCTGATTTTGTAAACTTGTTTACGCAGGGTTGAATTGCAAATAATCAAATACATCTGCATCTTAACCACGGGCAGTCATTGATTTTGGATAGAAAAACAAATGTTTGTGAAATTGCCTTTCATGGTATGTAAATCATATTTTTCTTGGTTAAATGATGTTTCAAGATCGATTACACTCATCGTTAATGATGCGGCCGGAAAGATATCAAGTCATGTGATACAATAACATTACTGGTCGGTAGAAAGTCGAGAAAAATGCTGACCAGTGTCTGGTGAAATAATAAGCCTTATATCACATGGTATATTAAATTTTACTGAATATTTGGTTTATTGTTAAGAAGATTTATTCTGCAAGGTCAATATTCAGCGACTTGAGACTTTTGGCCCCTTAAAAAATATCGCTTAAACAGACGAGTATACTGTTGTAGATTTTTCATTTTAATACAACTCAATGATTTTCACCATAATTCATCTAAATGTTTGCTCTCAACTACAGTATAATTTTCATGTTTTTGGCTTCCCCTTCACTGATATTTATTTATTTTTGATTTCTCTTCCTAAATTACTCTAGGCTCGCGTTAACCATTCGCCAAATTGCCATAGGCAAAAAGTAACCCGAACTGGCAAATGAAAATCGTAAGAAACACAATTTCCGACTGATTTTATCTAAAAAATCTCGGAAAATCCCGAATTCTAATATTTGACGTCTTTGACTGTTTATAAGCCAATATCCCGCCGAGTGTTGTTAGCTAATTAGCGACAATCAGTTTGGACCTAACTAATTATCACAGTATTTATTAAAAACCGCTGTCAAATTGTTGCGTGTGCGATGGACGCCGCCCACTGTTCCACCTCTTGTTGTCAATCAACTCGTTTGTGTCCCCGCACTTGATATTATCCATATATTTAATTGCGTTATCGAGCCGGGTAAAATATCAAGTAATGTGGCACCCTCTTACGGCCAACATGGCTGATCAAAACAGAAAGTGCATGAAGTCTGACACTGTTTGTTTAAGAATTAATCAGCCAGAGATGCTCTATTTAAAGGCCAACGGTCTTTTTAAACTTTACGATTACTGATAAATGTGGAGTGCCCACTAATTAGTTGTACACACAGTAACGTAAACTGGAACAAAGTGTGAATGTGTTTGATCGGCTGTCTCTGAATTGTGATAGTTTTATGATTGATTGTTCAATCAACATGAAATAATAGTCAATACAAAAGGTGCAATTACTCAAAATGTTGGTTCAATTTTATAATGAAGTAGCTTTTATTACTTATTCTATGTCGTGGTGTATGTAGCATTTCTGAATTATGTCTCACAATATAACGTGATCTTTCTAGCTTCTTTGGAATCCCTGTTAACAGGAAACAGCCAGAGATTGAGTCACAGACTCCAACATGCATTCATTCTGTCCTTTTTAAAATTTCAGTCCAAAATATCTCGGCAAAAGTCTGGCTAAAGACATTCTAATATGGCTAAAGACATTCTTAGGGCTTTAGCCAGATTTAAGGGTTTAAAATCCTAGCGCTAGCCTAGTAACTGATACTTATATATTTCAGACTTTTCTCCATTTTACTGAAAGTTTGTGGTAGACTTTCTCTCCCTCTACTGATATTTTAATATTTTAGACTTCTCGCCCTTTACTGACAGTTAAAGGGAATGTACCATATCAGGGCTGTACAAATCCTATAGCCCAACGCCTGGGACTAGTCCAAAACCAAAGTCGGGCGTGTCACTTTTTCAAAGATTTCAGTCCCGGACTAGTTCAATTTTAAAAAAAGAGAAAGTCGGGCGTGTCACTGATTGAAATAATTCAGTCCAAGATATGTCCAATTAACAATGTCAGCCACCTGTCATGAAACAACCCCAGCACATCCTAAGCGAGTGCAATTAACATCCACAGTGGCGATCAGCGATGACCCCAGGCAATTTTATCAACAATCAACCATGCCGGAAGTCCCGCCTCCAAATTACTTTAATTGACATTATCCAATCAATTGAGCCGATCTCTTTTAATCCAGACCCGCTAGCCAATAAAACGACTACTTCAGGTAAATCACATGTTCGTCACGTGATTACCTGTTCGTCACGTGGTGAGCTGCAAATGGCGATAAACTCAAACAATAACACTAACAGGTTGATTAATTAGCAATCAGGCTGATTTGTCGGCAATCTTTCGATGATTAAAGAAACTAAGGACGTTTAATAATGGAAGCATGTTTGATATGAAACGGTAGGTGTGATTTTTATGGGATGGCGAGTCGTCCGTCCGTCGTTAACTTTTGTCTTGTTACCACTATAGGGCCTTCATTTTTCATCCGATCTTTAACAGAACTTTAACAGGTTGTTAATATCAATGAAAGCTCGGACAAGTTCGAAAACCAGCCAGATCGGAATAATTTCACTGGAGTTATGGCCCTTGTTTTGCTGAAAAATGCCATATTAAGCCTTGTGAACACTCTAGCACCTTCATTTATTATTTGATCTTTACCAGACTTGCATAGATTGTTAATATCAATAAAAGCTCGGACAAGTTCGAAAACCAGCTAGATAGGACCATTAACAGCTAAGTTATTGCCCTTGATTTAGTTAAAATGCTATATTTTGCCTCGTTAAGACGATACGGGCTTGATTGTTCATCCGATCTTTACCAAACTTTATCAGATTGTCAATATCAATGAAAGCTCAGACAAGTTTGAAAACCATTCATATCGGACCAGTAACAGCGGAGTTGTGACCCTTGATTTAGTTCAAAATGCTATATTTTGCCTCGTTAAGACTTTAATTTTTATCCGATCTTTACCAAACTTTATCAGATTGTTAATGTCCATAAAAGCTTGGTCAAGTTCGAAAACCAAACAGATCATACCAGTAACAGCAGAGTTATGGCCCTTGATTTTGTTAATAATGCTATAATTTGCCTCGTGTTACGATAGGGCCTTCATTTTGCATCTGATCTTTGCCAAACTTTACCGGATTTCTTTTTTTTTCAATTTTTTTCAATTTTTTTTATTTATTTTTTTTAGCTCTATGTTGGACCAGTCGGACCAGTAACAGAGGAGTTATGGCTCTTGATTTAGTTAACGGTTTGTGCATAGTGTACTAATTACGTTCGAAGAATTGAGTTGTTAAAAAAATGAAATAAAAACAAAATGAACTGATATACATAATCAGTTTGATTTCGTATTCGTAGTTTGTTGAACTTTTTCAGTGTTAAAAGTAAGGAAAATATTCAGAGTGAAAGCGAAAGTTAAAGAATAAAAAGAGGAAAATGTAGAATGTGATACACAGCCAATCAAAAAGTCAAAATCATCTGGGGTAGTGGGCAAAAACATAAAAATAAAATGTTTATATTGATTCACATGTTATTTATTTTTTGCATTAGGTAAAATGGTAATAAAGTTAAGAATCTCATCTGTAGCCCCTTACCTATTTAAAGTTATGACTATGTTTTCTCTCCATTAAACGATTATCTGAACTGTAATATGAAACTCAATATCAATATTGAAATTTAAAAATGCAGATGTGATTCTTACTATTGCTACTGTTTCACCCAAAGGCAGTCTACAATCTATACTGCTGAAACATACATTAATTGTCTGAAGAATAAATAAGGATTGTTTCATTTACTGTGTATAATGAATTGTAATGAGTACGCAAATCCGTTAAAATAAGACGCTGTTTTAACATATTGAGAAATCGAAAGAATTCAGGACTCTTGTCCATTTTTTGGGACTAGTGACAATTTTTTTGGGACTAGTCACTTTTGACAGGGTGATTAGTCCCGGACTAGTGGCTAAAAAAAATATTTGTACAGCCCTGCATATATGGAATATTGATAAATATAATTTCAAACGAAGAAAATCACTGCAAATGAATGCATTTTTTTACTGGTCATATAAAGCATTATTGCCATTAAGTATTACATATTTTTCTTACAGTTGCTGTCATTTTTTCCCTATAAATCAGTAAATTTTCATATTTATAAATATTCCATATAGAACCGCGCTGTCAAAGCTCTCAAAATGGCCGCTTCCATATACGTTTCAACAGAAACTACAAATGATCATATCTTCTTTATTTTGATAATTCTTTCACCCTTTTTCAAGTTTTTCAGAACTCCCAATAATAAAGATGGTTTGGCCGTGTCGCTACATTTAGACTTATCTCATTTTACTGATAGTTTGATATTATAGACTTCTCTCCCATTACTGAGCTTAGGATTGTACTAATATTTACTAATATTTTAATACTTTAGACTTTTTGCCCTTTGCTGATGGTTTAATATTTTAGATTTATCTCCCATTATCGATAGTTAAATATTAGACTTATTTCCCTTTACTGGTAGTTTAATTGGACTTATCTCCCTTTACTGATAGTAAAATATTTATTTTAAAGATTTATCTCCTTTTTTTGATAAATTAATATTTTAGACTGTACTCTCCATTTTATGAGTTTAAATATTTTAAGACTTCTCTCCCTTTACTGACAGTTCAATATTTTAGACTTCTCTCCGTTTCTGAGTTTACTATTTTTGATTTATCTCCCTTAACTGATATGATAGTACAATATTTTTGACTTCTCTTCACTGATTAGCTGGACACACATTTGTTCCTGATGAACACAAAATGGAAAAATAAACAGGTTACTTTTGTAACATCTTTATTTAAAAATTACGGGATTGGCCTTTTTTTATTATATAATACTGAAGATGTATTAGCATTAACACTATATAGAACACTGGCAACACATGGTGACATATTATCCTTTAAAAGTATGTTAAAACAATATAAACAACACTAAGTGGAGAAATTGTTAAAATTGCATTGAATGTCCCAGTTTTGTTAAGAAACAGATTTTTATTTAAATGAAGACTTATATAGTCAAACCTGTCACTGGTTTATCTTTCAAACTTGCGACCCCTGTTTTACTGTTCAAACCTGCTACCCCTGGTTTACCTTCCAAACCTGTGACCCCTGGTTTACTGTTCAAATCTTTGACCCTGGGTTTACTATTCAAACCTGCGATCCCTGGTTTACTATTTAAACCTTTGACCCATGATTTACTATCCAAAATTTTGACCCCTGGTTTACTGTTCGAACCTGTGACACTTGGTTTGCTATTCTAACCTACAGTTGGTTCGAATCCCACTGGGATACACGTCATTTCTTACGGATGGTAGGAGGTATACAGTACTGGTTCTACCCAGGAAAAATGAGCCTCGACCATCATATATGGCCTAAAACATGCTAAAAATGATGTAAAACACCATTCAAACAGAACATGATGTAATTGAATTGAATTGAATTGGATTTTATAGTCGCACCAACAGCTAAGGTCATATGGCGACTTTCCAGCTTCCACTGGTGGAGGAAGACCCCAGGTGCCCCTCCGGGCAATTTTCGTGCACAAGCGGGCACCTGGGTAGAACCACCGACGTTCCGCAAGCCAGCTGGATAGCTTCCTCACATAAAGATTCCTAGGCCCCTGAGGGATCGAACCTACAGCGGTGAGGGGCAAGTGATTGCAAGTCAGAGACTCTAACCACTCGGCCACGGACGCCCCAGAACATGATGTAAAACACCATTCAAACACCATTCAAACAGAACATGATGTAAAACACCATTCAAACAGAACATGATGTAAAACACCATTCAAACACCATTCAAAAAGAACATGATGTAAAACACCATTCAAACACCATTCAAACAGAACATGATGTAACACACCATTCAAACACCATTCAAACAGAACATGATGTAAAACACCATTTAAACAGAACATGATGTAACACACCATTCAAACACCATTCAAACAGAACATGATGTAACACACCATTCAAACAGAACATGATGTAAAACACCATTCAAACAGAAAATGATGTAAACACCATTCAAACAGAACATGATGTAAAACACCATTCAAACAGAAAATGATGTAAAACACCATTCAAACAGAACATGATGTAAAACACCATTCAAACAGAAAATGATGTAAAACACCATTCAAACAGAACATGATGTAAAACACCATTCAAACAGAACATGATGTAAAACACCATTCAAACAGAACATGATGTAAAACACCATTCAAACAGAACATGATGTAAAACACCATTCAAACAGAACATGATGTAAAACACCATTCAAACACCATTCAAACAGAACATGATGTAAAACACCATTCAAACAGAACATGATGTAAAACACCATTCAAACAGAAAAAACAATTATAACCTGCAACTTTTGCCCTGTCGCCATTCTAAAAAACACATAAATATATCTAGATTTCTGTATTGTGTAAGCATCCATAAAATGACATGATAATGATCAGTTTGTGATAATGATCAGTTTGTGATAATGATCAGATTGTGGTAATGATCAGTTTGTGATGATGATCAGTTGATCAGTTTGTGACGAATTGAGATGCTTGGTAGTCACGAGATGATCATTATTTTGTACACGTCCAGCCCTAATTACGAGATTTGATTGTAGTAATTGAGTATAGGGATTCGATAATGAATTAGTGTGTAACCATTAAGCATGCTAACTATCCACTACCATGGGGTTAATTATTATCCGACTGGACTTCGTGGATCGTTATTATGGGTTTTAGAATGTCTGTTATTTTCATCCATCTTTTTACAGCTTCTTAAAATTTTGTCTTTAATAAAAAGCTTTTAATCAATTCTTATTGCAAATTATAGCAAACTTTACATGCATCCATTCGTTCAGCATCATTGAAAATGATGTTTTGATGGAAAAGCCAAGAAAACAATCCATTTTATTGTCAAAAAATATGGATTGGTTTAGCTGCCTCACGATTTTTCATATTTGGATACATGTATCAGAGTTGTAGATAATCTGAGTTTTTGAGCATTTTAATCCTACTTTTTTTTTAAACAATTTTGAGTATCATTACTCATCAGCTTACTACAAATACTCAAAACCTTTAAAAAACGTGAGTATTATTAGCTCTACTGATCAGAGATCAGCAGAGCTTATGCCGTGGTGCGGCGTCCGTCGTCCGTCTGTCCGTGTGTGGGTAAACATTTTTTCGTAGCGACTTCTCCTCTGAAACTACTGAATGGATTTTCATGAAACTTTACAGAAATGTTGCCCATGAAGTCTAGTTGATCCTAGCAAAAATTCATGTTGATGTGAAATCCAAGATGGCCGCCAGATCTAAAAATAGGTTTTTAAAAAACAAGTTTGTAGCGACTTCTTCATGAAAATTATAAGTGATATTGATATGGGACTTTTTCTAAAATGATCAGCATGACATGATGTTGGTCCTTGTCGAAAATCGTTTTGATTCGACGTTAAACATGGCTGCCAGCGGCCATCTTTGTTTACATAGAGTTATATAATGAAAACTTGTAGCGACTATTCCTCTGAAACTACTTGACGGATTTTCATGAAACTTCACAGGAATGTTGCTCTTGATGTCTTATTGATCCTAAAACTAAAAGTGATATTGATATGGGACTTTTTCTAAAATGATCAGCATGACATGATGTTGGTCCTTGTGAAAAATCAATTTGATTCAACGTTAAACATGGCTGCCAGCGGCCATCTTTGTTTACATACAGTTATGTAGTAAAAACTTGTAGCGACTACTCCTTTGAAACTACTTGACAGATTTTCATGAAACTTTACAGGAATGTTGCTCTTAATGTCTAATTGATCCTAGCAAAATTTCCGATTGGCCAGAAATTCAAGATGGCCGCCACAGCTAAAAATAGATTTTTAAAAAAGAAGTTTGTAGCGACTACGTCTTGAAAACTATAAGTGATATTGATATGGGACTTTTTGTAAAATGATCAGCATGACATGATTGTTATCAGAGTCAAACATTATTTTGATTCGACGTTAAACATGGCTGTCAGCGGCCATCTTTGTTTACATAGAGTTATATAATGAAAACTTGTAGCGACTATTCCTGTGAAACTACTTGACGGATTTTCATGAAACTTCACAGGAATGTTGCTCTTGATGTCTAATTGATCCTAGCAAAATTTCAGGTCGGCCGGAAATTCAAGATGGCCGCCAGGGCTAAAAATAATGTATTTTCCTGTGGAACAGTTTATTCCATTTAGATCTAACTACAAATACAGTCAGTTCAGTGGTCTGAATACTCACGCAGTCAATACAGTGGTCGATTTATAGTCTAAATGCTCATACAGTAAATTCAATGGTCTAAATGCTCATACAGTCAATACAGTTGTCTAAATACTCATCAAGTCAGTACAGTGGTCTAAATACTCAAACAATCAGTACAGTGGTCTAAATACTCATACAGTCAATACAGTGTTCTAAATACTCAAGCAATCAGTACAGTGGTCTAAATACTCATACAGTCAATACAGTGGTCTAAATACTCATACAATCAGTACAGTGGTCTCAATACTCATACAGTCAATACAGTGGTCTAAATACTCACACAGTCAGTACAGTGGTCTAAATACTCATACAGTCAGTACAGTGGTCTAAATACTCACACAGTCAGTACAGTGGTCTAAATACTCATACAGTCAGAACAGTGGTCTAAATACTCCTACAATCATTACAGTGGTCAAAATACTCATACAGTCAATACAGTGGTCTAAATACTCATACAATCAGTTCAGTGGTCTAAATACTCATACAGTCAATACAGTGGTCTAAATACTCATACAATCAGTACAGTGGTCAAAATACTCATACAGTCAGTACAGTGGTCTAAATACTCATACAATCAGTACAGTGGTCTACATACTCATACAGTCAATACAGTGGTCTAAATACTCACACAGTCAGTACAGTGGACTAAATACTCACACAGTCAATACAGTGGTCTAACTACTCATTCAGTCAATACAGTGGTCTAAATACTCACACAGTCAAAACAATGGTCTAAATACTCACACAGTCAATATAGTGGTCTAACTACTCACACAGTCAATATAGTGGTCTAACTACTCATACAGTCAATTCAGTGGTCTAAATACTCACACAGTCAATATAGTGGTCTAACTACTCATACAGTCAATACAGTGGTCTAAATACTCACACAGTCAAAACAGTGGTCTAAATACTCACACAGTCAATACAGTGGTCTAAATACTCATACATCCAATACAGTGGTCTAAATACTCATCCAGTAGCCCTCATCCAATCGTCAATACATCAGTCTAAATACTCAAACATCCAATTACTCATCCAGTCGCCCTCATCCAGTCGCCAATACGGTGGTATAAATACTCACACAGTCAATACAATGGTCTAACTACTCACACAGTCAATACAGTGGTATAAATACTCACGTAGTCAATACAGTGGTCTAACTACTCATCCAGTTGCCAATACAGTGGTATAAATACTCACGTAGTCGATACAACTTTAGTACGAGTGACATTAGAATTGAGATTCCCGTCAACTTGACAGCTTGATCATGACGTAAAATCCTCATAATATATAATTGCATCTTACCGCTAATTAAGCTTTTTCTGAGTACATTTATCACGCAAATGTCATAATGGGAAAAATATGTCATATTAAACATGCTTAAGAATCCAGATTACACCTACTAGGTTATCAACTTGTCATTCTTCAAACAGCATTTGAATGGGAAGTGTTATAATGCCATTTCTTAGAACATTTTCCTGCAAATAATTTATTTTCTTTCAAAATGTTAGATGTCTGGAAATGGATTTGATTTGCTTATATTTATTATACGAAAATGGGTTTTTGAATAGGTTGATTTGATCAAATTTGCAAATTTTGCCAAAAGGTGTTGTGAAGTACATAGTGTTTATAAAGATGGAATGTTAAAGGAGTTATAATTCTACTCGACTTGAAAAATGCTTCACTGAAAATAAACAATGATTTTACCATTTTACAGTAGTTTAAAATCTTATGGTAGAATCAGTTGTTCACTTCATCAAGTAAAATTGTTGTTTATGACTGTTTTAAGAAGTACTCACAACTGATTTTGAACTAGGTACAAGCTTTGTTTATTTTCAGTGATGCATTTTTAAAGTCCTCGAGTGTCACAGGTTGAAGGAACGTGTTGGGACTGAAAAAAAATCATGAGATTTTTTTTTTTTTGACTACATTTGTATACACACATCAACAAATCATATCAAATAAATGAAAAACTGTACACCAAAAACAATCCTACCCAAAATTCTAACCCCATGTAAGAGACCATAGACAAGGTCGCTAAGAGCTCATTGGAGACTTTTTCACATCATGTTCATATTTTGATGGAACTCGCAAGTAGATTTGAATTTTTTTTGAATGTTTGATTTGTTTTTGATGTACAGTTTTTCATTTATTTGATATGTTTTGATGTGTGTATACAAATGTGGTCCAAAAAAAAAAAAAAAAAAAATGTTTTTTTCAGATTTATTTTTTTTACATTTTTTTTTTACATTTTTTTTCACATTTTTTTTTCAGTCCCAACACGTTCCTTCAACCTGTGTCGAGTGTATGATGGAATATGTTTAAGAAATTTTTACTGTCATATGAAACTGGTTTACATAAATTTTGGTTAAACCCATAACCCACTAAGCACGACTATAATAGCCTTTGCATCCATAATGTAAACCCAGATCAGCCAGCGAGTAATTTTTGAGTGGTTCGAGTCTCTGACATCAAATCACTTGCACCTCACCACTGTTGGTTTGATCCCTCATGGGCCTAGGAATTTTTCTGTGAGGAAGCTATCCAGCTGGCTTGCAGAAAGATGGTGGTAAAATCCAATTCAATTCAGCTATCTTATATCTATCATTCATGCTATGTTAAGCATTTATTTAGCTTTTAATTCAATCATTCGGTATGTATTCTTCATGAACCCCATAAAATCCTGTATAAAAAAAATATAAATGTTACTTAATACCATTAAGTACTGAACCTCTTCATCCATTTTGTGAAAAATTGTCATGTACCCATAAAAACTTTTTTCCTGCATGCAGATGATATATTGATAGAAAAATATATAGGCACATTTATAGCTGGGATTTCATTAGGAAAATCAATATTTACCTTTATTATAAAAGGTGTTGAAATAACAGACCCAACTTTTATATGTTACATGTATCTACCAAGGACAGTATTGATTTTGGGGGAGAAACTGCCAACATGCCTATTTAAAATAAATCACAGTTTTGTTCCTTTGAGATTTTGTGATAATACTAACCTTTGCTTTCCCGGAATTGTAGAAGTCTGGAGGTGGTTGTGAAAGCAGCATGGATTGATTATTCTGACATTGAGTTGATAATTATATTTAAAATTCAAACTACGACTATCAGTGTGTTGCCAGTTTTAACAGTTCAGTTAACCTTTGGTTTTATAATTGGATTACATTTTGCTTTAATTAGCGGTTGTGTGTTAATTGTGCTACAAATAGAAGGGATATTATAAAAGGAACTAAAACTGACTTAATAGCTAACATGGGAATTGGTAAGGGAGTTGCAGCAGAAGATCTTCCCCATCAAAAAAGGTAATTATATCACAAACAGAAGTATTAAACAGGCTAGATGTGATCTGATCTGGAAGAGTGTTTGTTTGTTTGGGTTTCAGCATATTTAGGATATGTATGATGGTCAATTTCTAGTGGTGGAGGCAGACCGCACACTTTTTCTCGGGTAGAACCAGTATTGGATACCTCCCGCCATCCATAAGAATCAACAGTTCTCATTGATTGCTGTCAATCTAAATTCAGGTAGAACCAGTATTGGATACCTCCAGCCATTCATAAGAATCAACAGCTCATTGATTGCTGTCAATCTAAATTCAGGTTGAACCAGTATTGGATACCTCCCACCATCAATCAACAGTTTTCATTGATTGCTGTCAATCTAAATTCAGGTAGAACCAGTATTGGATACCTCCCACCATCCATAAAAATCAACAGTTCTCATTGATTGCTGTCAATCTGAATTCAAATGAAAAACATCATGATAATGTTCCTTCATGCAATAAATTGAGACAAATTGTTTGTGTGCATGTGTATGGGAGATGGCATTCTTCCTCCGTTTTAATATATTTGTATTTTGATTAATCCCCTTAACTGGTT
Organism: Cyrtodaria siliqua; assembly: GCA_037043455.1. Taxonomy (NCBI): domain Eukaryota; kingdom Metazoa; phylum Mollusca; class Bivalvia; order Adapedonta; family Hiatellidae; genus Cyrtodaria; species Cyrtodaria siliqua. The sequence goes on from JAWPHD010002564.1 coordinate 104,744, forward strand.
AATTTCCTGGGTGCTTTAAAGGGTAACTCAGTAACATCTCCCTCTTCATCCTTCCCTGTTAAACCACTTTCAAATTGAGAAATATTTTTGTATACAACTAAAGCATGCAAGGATATAAGGGTCTGTTCTGTTATTATAAAATGCCTACTTCTTGTGTTTAAAATTGAATTTGTGAACAGGAAAGTTTACATTAGCCTTTAAATATAAGAATGGTGCAAGGAATCTTACCTTGTTGCTGCAGTTTTTCCCAAAGCTTTGTTGTAAACGATATATGGCTGTTTTAAAGTAATTTATTTGGTGCAGTAAGTTTCTTCAAAGTTAGCATGCAGGGATTTTTTATCTTCTATAACAGGGGCGGAAATTTGGCTACTTCACAATTCAAAATTGGTCATTTTTTTTCACAACTGGCCAATTTTTTTCACAATTAAAAAAAAGAAGTTTTTTTTTTGCAACAACATTTCCCCATCTAACTTTCTCAATAGTGTTTTGTTTTGGATACATTTACATCAGAAAGTTTATCATTTTATGCTGAATAATTGTATATTTGTTTTATAGTGTCCTCCACAAAAACAATGTATGTATATATTGAGTAATATCGCTTTTAACAAATAATTTTTCAATACTTTTTTCACATATCGGACAGTTGTCACGCTTTTTTTTCTCACAAAATGACCAGGCTAGGGAGCCTTCACAATTTTTAGGAGTCCTGGCACGCTTTTAATGTCTTTATAGAATATTCAAAAAGTTCTTCAGTGTAACTGTCGATTCCTTTTACATGTTGGCACAATTCTTTATCATTATTTTCTATGTTATGATTTTCACTTTTTATTCCGTTTCCTATTTTTTCTGTTTGCATAAACCTATTCCTATAAATTTCTCCGTTTCTTTTCATTCCAGTTTGATTGTTTCTTTATTGTAGCCGCTATACTCATTTTTGTCACCTGTTTTTTTTCAGTCCTTAAATCTTGGTCAATTATTTCAATGTTATATTTTTCCTTCTTTAAATTCAATAAAATTCTTCCTAGTGAGAGACCATGATAAAAGTTTTTAAAGACTATGATTGAAAACATGAAAGTTCATACTAGAGTACTAAAACATCTCTTTTTAGAACTGAATTTGCTCATTTCCTTTTCAAGCTGCACCTCATGTAAAGCGTGCAATTTGTCATCTGCAGTAATCACACATTGTTCTGTTCCTCCATAAGAAATAGAAATCACAATTTACATTTAATACAATCATGGAGAAAGCCTCTCTTAATTTTAAATTTATGAAGGGATGAAATCAATTGATAAACAGGGAAAAACAGAGGAGGAATGGATACACTTAATTAGCATTATTACTTTATTCATTACGGTCATATTTCATTAACACATATCATGCTATTGCTTTTTCATAAATGTAATTATACTGGGATTGTTTCTGCCCATGCTACCGCTTGTGAACTATATATATACAGGAATTGAATTGAATTGAATGTTGTTTAACGGCTCATCAACACAGTACGGGTTATTTGGAGCCGCCCCAGAGAGAGGGGAAGGATACATAATAATCTGGGAACCTGCCCTACTCTTATATATACAGGAACTTGACAGATTAAATCCTTTATCCCAGTGTCATTTGCCTTCACCTTCATATTAAATATAAAAACAAATGTGTTAATTTGTTTACCATTCTTGGTAGGCAATTAGATAGAATGAAGCAGAACTGCAGACAGAGGTAGAGGGTTAGGGGATGGTGTTACATCACTACTAGCTTGCTCTGTGTTTGCTTTAACAACTGCAGACAGAGGTAGAGGGGTAGGGGATGGTGTTACATCACTACTAGCCTTGGCTGTGTTTGCTTAACAACAGAACTGCAGACAGAGGTAGAGGGGAAGGGGATGGTGTTACATCACTACTAGCCTTGCGCTGTGGGTGCTCAACAGCAGACAGAGTTAGAGGGGTAGGGGATGGTGTTGAGGGGAAGTTGACACTTTCAGAAAACAAAGTCTGCTGACTGTCTTTTGACACTGCAGCTGTTATCCCATAGCAAAGACTTTTTTTAGCTCACCTGAGCCGAAGGCTCAAAGGTGAGCTATTGGGATCACTCTTCGTCCGTCGTCCGTCGTCGTCGTCCGTCGTTAACTTTTGCTTCAAACGACTTCTTCTCAGAAACTGCGTGGCCAATTTTGACCACACTTCACGTAGATGATCCTTAGATGAATGCTTTTTAGATTTGTTAAAATTAGGTCAGCGCGACATCCAAGATGGCCACCATTACTATATATGGTCGAAACCTTAAAAAATCTTCTTCTCAAGAACAGCTGGACAGATTTCAACAGTTTTTCTTTTAAAATGTTCGCCAACGCCTAGACTATCAAGTTTGTTCAAATGAAGTCCCCTGGGTCGAAAATGGCAATGCCGCGGGGGTCCAAAGTTTGTATATTGAAATTTTGCATGTTTTTCATATAGACATATAGGAAAAAACTTTAAAAAATCTTCTTCTCTAAAACCACAAGGCACAGAGGTCTCATGTATTACATGTAGCATCAGCTTATGGTCCTCTTCTAAGTTTGTTTAAATAGTGACCCTGGGGTCAAATTTGTCCCCGCCCCGGGGGTCACAGTTTTACATAGACTTATATATAATTTCTTTTTAAAAATCTTCTTTTCAGAAACTACAACAGCCAGAGGTTTGATATTTTGCATTTACTATAAGCTTATGGTCCTTTACCAATTTTGTTCAAATGGTGAACCTCAGGTCACATTTGGCTCCGTCCCAAGGGTCACATGTTTTACATAGACATGTATAGGGAAAAACTTAAAAAATCTTCTTCTCTGAAACTGCAAGAGGCAGAGGTTTAATATTTTGCATTTGCTATAAGCTTGTGGTCCTCTACCAAGTTTGTTCAAATGGTGACCCAGGAGTCACATTTGGCCCCGCCCCGGGGGTCACAGTTTTACATAGGCTTTTATAGGGAAAAACTGAAAAAAAATCTTCTTCTCTGGAACCACAGGGCACGGAGCTGAGGCTCATGTATTACATGTAGCATCAGCTTATGGTCCTCTACTTAGTTTGTTCAAATGGTGACCCTGGGGTCAAATTTGTCCCCGTCCCGGGTGTCACAGTTTTACATAGACTTATATAGGAAAAAAATAAAAAAATCTTCTCGGAAACTACAAGAGCCAGAGGTTTGATATTTTGCATTTAATATAAGCTTATGGTCCTTTACCAAGTTTGTTCAAATGGTGACCCTCGATCACATTTGGCCCCGCCCAATGGTCACATGTTTTACATAGAGATGTATATTGAAAAACTTAAAAAATCTTCTTCTCTGGAACTGCAAGAGCCAGAGGTTTAATATTTTGCATTTGCTATAAGCTTATGGTCCTCTACCAAGTTTGTTCAAATGGTGACCCTGGTGTCAAACTTGGCCGCGCCTCAGGGGTCACAGTTTTATATAGACATATATATAGGAAAAAAACAATCTTCTCTGTAACTGCAAGAGCCAGAGGTTTAATGTTTTGCATTTAGTATAAGCTTATGGTCCTCTACCAAGTTTGTTCAAATGGTGACCCTTGGGTAAAATTTTACCCCACTCCGAGGGTCACAGTTTTACATAGACGTATATAGGAAACACATTAAAGTCTTCTTCTTCTGGAACTACAAGAGCCAGAGGTTTAACATTTTGCATTTACTATACTCTTATGGTCCTTCCTTAGCCTCGTTCGTCGGATGGGGACGTAAACCGGGCGGTCCCGTGTATCGGTCTATCCTCCGAGCACGTTAAAGAACCATAGGAATCTATTCGATAATAAGAGTAGGGTAGGTTCCCGGATTCCTATGTATCCTTCCTCTCTCTCTAGGGCGGCTCTAAATAACCTGTACTGTGTTGATGAGCCGTTAAACAACATTCAATTTACCAAGTTTGCTCAAATGGTGACCCTGGATTCACATTTGACCCCACCCCAGGGGTCATGTTTTACATAGACTTGTATAGGGAAAAACTTAAATAATCTTCTTCTCTAAAACCACAAGGCACACAGCTCTCGTATATTACATGTAGCCCTGGGGTCACATTTGGCTCTGGCCAAGGTGTTACTCTCTAGCACCTTCATTTTGTATTTGATCTGTACCCAACTTTGTCAGGGTTTTAAACTGTCCATATCAATGTTGTTATACACAACAGAGCCCACATTTCTTGAGCAATCTTAACCAAACTTGCACAGATTGTATATGACCATAAGATTTCGAAGAAGTTCGATAATGTGCCAGTACTCAGGTGATCGCTTTAGGGCCATCTTGGCCCTCTTGTAATGGTTCAAATTTACTCAGGTGAGCGATATAGGGCCATCATGGCCCTCTTGTTTCTATTTTAAGGTGCCTAAACTATTGTTTTAACAAGGGACAAACAAGAGAACTTCAATAAGCTTCAAGTGAAAGCATATCATGGTTGTTGTTGTTATTGTCATAATCATCTTCCTTCTCCTCCTTGTCATCATCATCAGGATTCCTATGTATCCTTCCCCTCTCTCTGGGGCGGCTCTAAATAACCTATACTGTGTTGATGAGCCGTTAAACAACATTCAATTCATCATCATCATCATCATCATCATCATCATCATCAGTCATCATCATCATCATCATCGCCATCATCAACATCACCACCACCACCAATACAACACCACCACCACCACCTACTGTATAGTTTTCCTCAATCTATAATTATATTCACTGACTCTGGAATGATGTCGGTTCTGTCTAATGAAATCGCCATTAAAAGCAGATTCAGTATTGCTTAGATTTGATTTGATTAACTGATTAGTAAAGGGCATTTTTTTCAGTCTTGCAATCATAAGTCTAATTAATTAACTTTATGTTATGTTTCTTCACAGCACAGCACTGATTTCATGTCAAGACAATTTGGGTACCAGCAGATCTTCCCCACAAATTCTTGATAGTTATTGCCTATTTTCTCCCAGAAATCCTCATAACGTGCCATTGCTTTCAAAGAGAGCCTAAATAAAGTCTCTGAAGGCAAACACTTGGAGAGTTGCTATTTTGGCAGACATCACAGTGTCATAACGGCGCGTTTATTGGCTTAATCAAATTACTTTTCCGAGACTTAAAGCTGATTATAATACTTCATTTGTTTCAAGTTGTGAAAATTTAGGGGAAAACATATATAGAAAAGTCTTTTCAATATGTTATAACCCCATTTACTGTTGGTGTCATGGAGAACTAGTGTTTATGTGGAACAGGATATTTGCGATTTAAGATTTTCTTTCCGGAAATATTTTAACAAAGTCTGTGATTATGGTTATGTCAAGAATGCAGCCGGAGTAAGTCATTTAGCAAATCTTTGTTAACCCTTAACATGCTACATATATATAATGGACTGTTCTTTCTTTGAATAAGACCATTCCATTTATGTGACAAAGAGTTACTCACAGGCTGATCTGGGTTTACAATGGACGCAAAGGTATTATAGTCGTTCTTGACGGGTTAAGGGTTAATGTCATCTTAATCTTTGTAAGCGTATAGTCGTCATACTAATCATCATCATTATCATCATCAATATCAAGCATCTGTGTTATTATATTTACCATCATCATAGTCATCATCATCATCATCATCATCATCATCATCATCATCATCATCATCAATAACAAGCGTCTGTGTTATTATATTTACCATCATCATAGTCGTCATCATCATCATCATCATCATCATCATCAATAACAAGCGTCTGTGTTATTATATTTACCATCATCATAGTCATCATCATCATCATCATCATCATTAAGCATCTGTGTTATTATATTTACCATCATCATAGTCATCATCATCATCAAGCATCTGTGTTGCATTTTTCAACCGGTGGGTGGGAGGGGGGAGGGTGGGGAACCCCCCAGTTGCATTTTTAAACCGCTTATTGTGCAGGTATTTCTGTGCTTTAATATTGATTAAGAAATTATTCTGATTGTGTAATCCGTGCTCAGCATGCTCATTATCCTTCACATGAATAATTAAGGTCATTTAAGCTGTCAACATCGTTATTCCAAGTTCTTTAGTGTGACTCACCATGGCCGAATGGTGAATGTTGCAAAACTTGGCCTCTGCAGGTTCGAATCCCACTGGGAGCTCGACTTGTAAGTGAGGCAGTGTCGATTGGGAGGTGTACAGTACTGGTTCTTCCCAGAAAAAGAGGGTGGTCTGAGGCGCCTCCACCACAAAAAAACATGTGTTGAAAATTACGTAAAACACCATACAAACAAACGAATCATTTAAGGAATAAACTTTTGAAAATAAATAACAACGCTATATTCAATGGTAGGAACAATTCCTTGAAGCAGTTGACATCGTTATTCAGAAATGTGTTGTATAACTCAATTTCAATAGAATGTTTTTTTCTATTATAAACATATATTTCAACTATTTTGAATGGTCGGCGGGTTATGTGCCCCCAAAAAAACATGTCTGCCTAAATACATGGCGTGATGTAAGGATAACAGATCCAGAAGGTGGCGAGCCATGGTCTAGTGGCAGGGCCCTCGATTCACATTTTTTGGGGCCGAAATTCAGCACCATTCCCCCTGCCGAGGAGTATACTTTTTTAACCCAAATTTTCTGAAAATGCCGGGAAAAGTACCGGAATATAGTACTGCCCCACAACTTCCCGGATCTAATACGGTGTCGATATAAACATGTCGCACAATGCCAGATTGTTAGAATATTAACAGCCTTATAGTATAGTGTTGAGATTCTACTGCAAATGGTAGGTTATTTACATACATAAGGAATATGAAAAGTAATTTTGAATAGATTTTGATACAACATTTTTATAGAAATGGGTATATAATTAGTATAAATTTTGTAGCAAAAAATTCCCCTTTCCTTTAAAATTAACGCATAATTCCCCCCTCTAAAGACCCCGGCCCCATTCCCCCAATATAGAAAGAGGGCCCTGAGTGGTAAAGTTCTTGCCTAATTACTGAACAATTTGCAATAATGACCTTGAGCAAATCACTGCCTGCATTTCCGCTAACTTGACCGACCTTCACGTTTTTCATGGCAAAAGCTAGAAGCATATGGTTAAACGAAGTCGGAATCTTCTTTTTATACAGTCTATGTAAAAACAGTTTAAAAAAAACACACAAAAATAAACCTACCACCTTACCCTAACATCCTATGTAGGTATGTTAGTAGAAACAAAAGTATTTTTATGCCCCCTGAAAAATATTGGTGGAGCATATAGTCTATGCTTTGTCTGTCCTTCCTTCCTCCCATTTCCTCTCTACTTCGGCCAGTAGAGCTTATGGGATGCCGAGTTGTCCGTCGTCCGTCCGTTGTCCGTCGTTGGCGTTAACTTTTGGCTCGTTAAGACGATAGGGCCTTCATTTTTCATCCTATCTTTACCAAACTTTACCACATTGTTAATATCAATGAAAGCTCGGATGAGTTCGAAAACCAGCCATATCGGACTAGTAACAGCGGAGTTATGGCCCTTGATTTAGTTAAAAATGCTATATTTTGCATCGTTAAGACGATAGAGGCTTCATTGTTCATTCGATCTTTACCAATCTTTATCAGATTGTTAATGTTGTTGAAAGCTCAAACAGTTTTGAAAACCAGCCATATCGGACTAGTAACAGCGGAGTTATGGCCCTTGATTTAGTTAAAATATATTTTGCCTAGTTAAGACGATAGGGGGCTTCATTGTTCATCCGATCTTTACTAAACTTTATCAGATTGTTAATATCAATAAAAGCTCGGACAAGTTCGAAAACCATTCATATCGGACTAGTAACAGTGGAGTTATGGCCCTTGATTTAGTTCAAAATGTTATATTTGCCTCGTTAAGACGATAGGGCCTTCATTTTTCATCCGATCTTTACCAAAGTTGATCAGATTGTTAATGTCTATGAAAGCTTAGTCAAGTTCGAAAACCAGCCAGATCGAATCAGTAACAGTGGAGTTATGGCCCTTGATTTTGTTAAAAATGCTATAGTTTGCCTCGTCATACGATAAGGCCTTCATTTTGCATCTGATCTTTGCCAAACTTTAGCAGATTTTATGACTTTCTTTTTATGCCCCCAAAGGGTGGCATATAGTAATCGCACTGTCTGTCCGTACGTCTGTACACTCATGTCCGCTTCATAACTCTGACAATAATGGATCGATTTTCAAATAACTTCAAGGTCAAGGTCACACTTAGAGATCAAAGGTCAAAATCCGTTCGTCTGTACACTCGTGTCCGCTTCATAACTCTGACAATAATGGATGGATTTTCAAATAACTTCGCACAGTTGCTCACCACAACAAGACAACGTGTCGCGCACAAAATCCAGGTCCGTCGTTCCAAGGTCAAGGTCACACTTAGAGATCAAAGTTCAAAATCCGTTCGTCTATACAATCGTCTCCGCTTCATAACTCGGACAATAATCAACGGATTTTCAAATAACTTCACACAATTGCTCACAACAACAACACGTCGTGTCGCAAAAAGAAAAAAAAACATTTTTTAATTTTATTTATTTTTTTAATATTTTTCTTTTTTTTAATTTTTCTTTTTTTCTTTTTTTATTTAATTTTTTTTTAAATTTTATTTTACTTGATTTTTATTGTTTGTTTGATTTGTTTCTTTTTTTTTAAATTATTTTTAAATATATCTGTTGGTTTCATATTGCTCCAAGGTCAAGGTCACACTTACAGGTCACTTCGGGGGCATTTGTCACTTACTGTGACATTTCTTGTTTTATGTTTTGTTTTATTTATTTATTGTTTTTTTTTGTTTTTGTTTTTTTTAGCTCTATGTTGGACCAGAGGAGTTACGGCTCTTGATTTAGTTAAAAATGCTATATTTTGCCTCGTTAATACGGTAGGGCCTTCATTTTTCATCTGATCTTTACCAAACTTTACCAGATTCTTTAGTTATGGCCCTTGATTTAGTTAAAAAGCTGTTTTTTGCCCGAAACTTTCAAAAAAACATAAATGGCAGTCAATCGCTTCATTGATGTTATAAGAGCTGTGTTAGCCAGTAGAGCGTCCACAGGCCCTCTTGGGCCTCTTGTTTCATCTGTCTATCCGAATATCTTGTCTGAAGCATAACTTGAAAACTATGGACGTTAATACTTTTGTCCCTGTCTAAAATAATCACAATAACACACAGACCTGCATTTTAAAGTTATTATTTTGTCATATTCCCTTGAACGTTATGCTTTATATCCACTGATAAAACTTCATTTAAACAAAGCATCTACTTCGAGGAGCACCATCGGTTTTACCAATTCTTGTTTTATTTGTCGTAACTCCCAGTTGCTTTGTATGTATGAAGCGAATAATAAACACAGACAGTCCGATGTACTGGAGCCTTGTATGTACGACGTGAATAATAAACACTGACAGTCCGATGTACTGGAGCCTTGTATGTACGAAGCGAATAATAAACACTGACAGTCCAATGTATTGGAGCCTTGTATGTACAAAGTGAATAATAAACACTGACAGTCTAATGTACTGGAGCCTTGTATGTACAAAGCGAAAATAATAAACACTGACAGTCTAATGTACTGGAGCCTTGTATGTACAAAGCGAATAATAAACACTGACAGTCTAATGTACTGGAGCCTTGTATGTACAAAGCGAATAATAAACACTGACAGTTTAATGTACTGGAGCCTTGCATGTACAAAGTGAATAATAAACACTGACAGTCCGATGTACTGGAGCCTTGTATGTACAAAGTGAATAATAAACACTGACAGTCTGATGTACTGGGGCCTTATATGCACAAAGTGAATAATAAACACTGACAGGCCAGTGTAATGGAGCCTTGTATGTACAAAGCGAATAATAAACACTGACAGTCCAATGTATTGGAGCCTTGTATGTACAAAGCGAATAATAAACACTGACAGTCCGATGTCCTGGAGCCTTGTATGCACAAAGTGAATATTAAACACTGACAGTCCGATTTACTTGAGCATTGTAAGTACAAAGCAAATAATAAACACTGGCAGTCCAATTTGCTGGAGCCTTGTATTTACAAAGCGAATAATAAACACTGACAGTCAGATGTATTGGAGCCTTGTATGTACAAAGTGAATAATAAACACTGACAGTCCAATGTATTGGAGCCTTGTATGTACAAAGCGAATAATAAACACTGACAGTCCAATGTACTGGAGCCTTGTATGTACGAAATGAATAATAAACATTGACAGTCCAGTGTATTGAAGACTTGTATGTTCAAAGTGAATAATAAACACTGACAGTCCATTTTACTGGAGCCTTGTATGTACAAAGTGAATAATAAACACTGACAGTCCAGTGTAATGGAGCCTTGTATGTACAAAGCAAATAATAAACACTGACAGTCCAATGTACTGGAGCCTTGTATGTACAAAGTGAATAATAAACACTGACAGTCCAATTTACCGGAGCCTTGTATGTACAAAGTGAATAATAAACACTGACAGTCCGATGTACTGGAGCCTTGTATGTACAAAGCAAATAATAAACACTGGCAGACCAATTTGCTGGAGCCTTGTATGTACAAAGTGAATAATAAACACTGACAGTCCAATGTTCTGGAGCCTTGTATGCACAAAGCGAATAATAAACACTGACAGTCCAATGTATTGGAGCCTTTTATGTACAAAGTGAATATTAAACACTGACAGTCCGATGTACTGGAGCCTTGTATGTACAAAACAAATAATAAACACTGGCAGTCCAATTTGCTGGAGCCTTGTATGTACAAAGCGAATAATAAACACTGACAGTCCAATGTATTGGAGCCTTGTATGTACAAAGCGAATAATAAACACTGACATTCCAATGTACTGGAGCCTTGTATGTACAAAATGAATAATAAACACTGACAGTGCAGTGTAATGGAGCCTTGTATGTACAAAGCGAATAATAAACACTGACAGTCCAATGTACTGGAGCCTTGTATGTACAAAGTGAATATTAAACACTGACAGTCCAATGTATTGGAGCCTTGTATGTACAAAGCGAATAATAAACACTGACAGTCCAATGTTCTGGAGCCTTGTATGCACAAAGCAAATAATAAACGCTGGCAGTCCAATTTGCTGGAGCCTTGTATGTACAAAGTGAATAATAAACACTGACAGTCTGATGTTTTGGAGCCTTGTATGTACAAAGTGAATAATAAACACTGACAGTCCAATGTATTGGAGCCTTGTATGTACAAAGCGAATAATAAACACTGACAGTCCAATGTACTGGAGCCTTGTTTGTACAAAATGAATAATAAACACTGACAGTCCAGTGTATTGGAGCCTTGTATGTACAAAGTGAATAATAAACACTGACAGTCCATTTTACCGGAGCATTGTATGTACAAAGTGAATAATAAACACTGACAGTCCAGTGTAATGGAGCCTTGTATGTACAAATCGAATAATAAACACTGACAGTCCAATGTACTGGAGCCTTGTATGTACAAAGTGAATAATAAACACTGACAGTCCTATGTACTGGAGCCTTGTATGTACAAAATGAATAATAAACACTGACAGTCCAATTTACCGGAGCCTTGTATGTACAAAGTGAATAATAAGCACTAACAGTCCAATGTATTGGATCCTTGTATGTACAAAGCGAATAATAAACACTGACAGTCCAATGTACCGGAGCCTTGTATGTACAAAGTGAATAATAAACACTGACAGTCCAATGTACTGGAGCCTTGTATGTACAAAGCGAATAATAAACACTGACAGTCCGATGTCCTGGAGCCTTGTATGCACAAAGTGAATATTAAACACTGACAGTCCGATTTACTTGAGCATTGTAAGTACAAAGCAAATAATAAACACTGGCAGTCCAATTTGCTGGAGCCTTGTATTTACAAAGCGAATAATAAACACTGACAGTCAGATGTATTGGAGCCTTGTATGTACAAAGTGAATAATAAACACTGACAGTCCAATGTATTGGAGCCTTGTATGTACAAAGCGAATAATAAACACTGACAGTCCAATGTACTGGAGCCTTGTATGTACGAAATGAATAATAAACATTGACAGTCCAGTGTATTGAAGACTTGTATGTTCAAAGTGAATAATAAACACTGACAGTCCATTTTACTGGAGCCTTGTATGTACAAAGTGAATAATAAACACTGACAGTCCAGTGTAATGGAGCCTTGTATGTACAAAGCAAATAATAAACACTGACAGTCCAATGTACTGGAGCCTTGTATGTACAAAGTGAATAATAAACACTGACAGTCCAATTTACCGGAGCCTTGTATGTACAAAGTGAATAATAAACACTGACAGTCCGATGTACTGGAGCCTTGTATGTACAAAGCAAATAATAAACACTGGCAGACCAATTTGCTGGAGCCTTGTATGTACAAAGTGAATAATAAACACTGACAGTCCAATGTTCTGGAGCCTTGTATGCACAAAGCGAATAATAAACACTGACAGTCCAATGTATTGGAGCCTTTTATGTACAAAGTGAATATTAAACACTGACAGTCCGATGTACTGGAGCCTTGTATGTACAAAACAAATAATAAACACTGGCAGTCCAATTTGCTGGAGCCTTGTATGTACAAAGCGAATAATAAACACTGACAGTCCAATGTATTGGAGCCTTGTATGTACAAAGCGAATAATAAACACTGACATTCCAATGTACTAGAGCCTTGTATGTACAAAATGAATAATAAACACTGACAGTGCAGTGTAATGGAGCCTTGTATGTACAAAGCGAATAATAAACACTGACAGTCCAATGTACTGGAGCCTTGTATGTACAAAGTGAATATTAAACACTGACAGTCCAATGTATTGGAGCCTTGTATGTACAAAGCGAATAATAAACACTGACAGTCCAATGTTCTGGAGCCTTGTATGCACAAAGCAAATAATAAACGCTGGCAGTCCAATTTGCTGGAGCCTTGTATGTACAAAGTGAATAATAAACACTGACAGTCTGATGTTTTGGAGCCTTGTATGTACAAAGTGAATAATAAACACTGACAGTCCAATGTATTGGAGCCTTGTATGTACAAAGCGAATAATAAACACTGACAGTCCAATGTACTGGAGCCTTGTTTGTACAAAATGAATAATAAACACTGACAGTCCAGTGTATTGGAGCCTTGTATGTACAAAGTGAATAATAAACACTGACAGTCCATTTTACCGGAGCATTGTATGTACAAAGTGAATAATAAACACTGACAGTCCAGTGTAATGGAGCCTTGTATGTACAAATCGAATAATAAACACTGACAGTCCAATGTACTGGAGCCTTGTATGTACAAAGTGAATAATAAACACTGACAGTCCAATGTACTGGAGCCTTGTATGTACAAAATGAATAATAAACACTGACAGTCCAATTTACCGGAGCCTTGTATGTACAAAGTGAATAATAAGCACTAACAGTCCAATGTATTGGATCCTTGTATGTACAAAGCGAATAATAAACACTGACAGTCCAATGTACCGGAGCCTTGTATGTACAAAGTGAATAATAAACACTGACAGTCCAATGTACTGGAGCCTTGTATGTACAAAGCGAATAATAAACACTGACAGTCCAATGTTCTGGAACCTTGAATGTACAAAGTGAATAATAAACACTGACAGTCCAATGTACTGGAGCCTTGTATGTACAAAGCGAATAATAAACACTGACAGTCCAATGTTCTGGAACCTTGAATGTACAAAGCGAGTAATAAACACTGACGGAGTCCAATTTACTGGTGCCTTGTATGTACAAAGTGAATAATAAACACTGACAGTCCAATGTACCGGAGCCTTGTATGTACAAAGTGAATAATAAACACTGACAGTCCAATGTACTGGAGCCTTGTATGTACAAAGCGAATAATAAACACTGACAGTCCAATGTTCTGGAACCTTGAATGTACAAAGTGAATAATAAACACTGACAGTCCGATGTATTGGATCCTTGTATGTACAAAGCGAATAATAAACACTGACAGTCCAATGTATTGGAGCCTTGTATGTACAAAGCGAATAATAAACACTGACGGAGTCCAATTTACTGGAGCCTTGTATGTACAAAGTGAATAATAAACACTGACAGTCCGATGTACTGGAGCCTTGTATGTACAAAGTGAATAATAAACACTGACGGTCCAATGTACTGGAGTCTATATTTTATATGCTCCGGACATGTAAAATAAGTCAGGGGAATATATTTGATAAAAAGAGTAAGCATGCCTATGAATCCTCTCACTCTCTGAAACAGAAAAAACTGTAAATAAGCTGAATAGTATGTTGATGAAATCATTTTCAAAAGGAACTTGCTCAGGATTTAAAGAAAAGGTATTATTTTGAAACCTAAAAATAAAAATAATTATTAATAAAAAAATTAAATCCTGATGTAGATTATAATTATTGATTAGTACTCGAGTTGTATCATACATTTGGGTTATTGCTAATTCATTTGAGATGAGACAACAAATGAAATAAATAAAAATATGTATATATTTTTTTCATTTAATAGGAAAATCATTTTTATTTTGCCTTCCTTGTATGTAACAAAGTATTCATGTTTCCATTACAACATTACATGTTGTAAAAAAAAAAGATATTTAGGTTTCTCCAATTTCGTCAATATAAAATATGATATGCAGAAATTGTATACGGAAACAAGGAAATGGCACATAATTTGTGTAGAGGTTAATGTGGAAATGAGTAAATAATACATATTTTGTTTAGAGGTTAATGTGGAAATGAGTAAATAATACATATTTTGTATAGAGGTTAATGTGGAAATGAGGTTAATGTGGAATGAGTAAATAACACATTTTGTATAGAGGTTAATGTGGAAATGAGTAAATAATACATACTTTGTATAGAGGTTTATGTGGAAACGAGTAAATAACACATATTTTGTACAGAGGTTAATCTGGAAAAGAAGAAACGACACATATTTTTTATAGAGAATTAATTTGGAAAAGATGAATTTGGCAAAGAGTTTTGCGATGCAATGTCTCAACATTCCTTCTTTTTTCATCAGGAATGATGGCCCCAAACATGCAATTTTTCTGTTTTCAGCTCTACTGATCAGAGATCAGCAGAGCTTATGCTGTGGTGCGGCGTCCGTCTGTCTATCTATCCGTCCGTAAACTTTTTTTGTAGCGACTACTTATCTGAAACTACTGACTGGATTTTCATGAAACTTTACAGAAATGTTGCCCATGAAGTCTAGTTGATCCTAGCAAAAATTCATGTTGATGTGAAATCCAAGATGGCCACCAAATCTAAAAATAGATTTTTAAAAAACAAGTTTGTAGCGACTACTTCAGTGGCCATCTTTGTTTCCAAATGAGTTATATAATGAAAACTTGTAGCGACTACTCCTCTGAAACTACGTAATGGATTTTCATGAAACTTCACAGGAATGTTACTCTTAATGTCTTATTGATCCTAGCAAAATTTCAGGTTGGCCGGAAATTCAAGATGGCCGCCACGGCTAAAATCAAATTTTCAAAAAAACAAGATTGTAGCGACTACTTCTTGAAAACTATAAGTGATATTGTTATGCGTCTTTTCCTGAAATGATCAGTATGACATGGTGTTGGTCCTTATCGAAAATTATTTTGATTGGACGCCATCTTTGTTTACATAGAGTTAAATAATGAAAACTTTTAGCGACTACTCCTCTGAGCATTCCTGTGAAGTTTCACGAAAATCTGTCAAGTAGTTACTTGACTTGATGGATTTTCATGAAACTTCACAGGAATGCTGATCTAGCTATCAAAAACCTATCAGTAGAGCTTCAAGGTCATTGACCTCTTGTTGATTCTCATCTCCCGTCATGTCTTCAAGGAACGTCATTGTAAACCTTTTTTTAAAGGAGATACTATGGATGATAGAAGATTTTTATGATCTATGGAATTACTACTTATTTAGGTAACTTTCCAGTTTGAGGTGCATATTTCAAAGGTTTGTTTCTTGTTGTTGGGGATGACATGGCCCAGTGGATAGTATGGTGGACTTGAAACAAAGTTTTTTTTCTTGTTGTTAGGGATGACATGGCCCAGTGGATAGTATGGTGGACTTGAAACAAAGATTTGTTTCTTGTTGTTGTTGGGGATGACATGGCCCAGTGGATAGTATGGTGGACTTGAAACAAAGGTTTGTTTCTTGTTGTTGTTGGGGATGACATGGCCCAGTGGATAGTATGGTGGACTTGAAACAAAGGTTTGTTTCTTGTTGTTGTTGGGGATGACATGGCCCAGTGGATAGTATGGTGGACTTGAAACAAAGGTTTGTTTCTTGTTGTTGTTGTTGTTGTTGGGGATGACATGGCCCAGTGGATAGTATGGTGGACTTGAAACAAAGGTTTGTTTCTTGTTGTTGTTGGGGATGACATGGCCCAGTGGATAGTATGGTGGACTTGAAACAAAGGTTTGTTTCTTGTTGTTGTTGGGGATGACATGGCCCAGTGGATAGTATGGTGGACTTGAAACAAGAGAACATTAGTTCTAGCTTCACGGGTGCCACTGAGTGTTGTCTGTATGTTCTTGTCGGTATAACCTCCTCCATCAGATGGGGATGTAAACCAGGCAGTCCTTTGTATCAGAGTTTATCCTCCAAGCTTGTTAAAGAACTATAAGAATCTATTTGCGTCTCTAAAACTTTCTCGCCTCTCATCGCAGCCAGTTCAAATCCCACTGGGAGCTCCATTTGTCAGATGAGAAAGCGTTGATTCTAACGGATGATGGGAGGTATATAGCACAGGTTCTATCTAGGAAAAATAGCGTGGTCTGCCTCTACCACAAAGAAATAACCATCATGTAGGGTCTGACAAGGCTAACATATGCTACAAATGATGTAAAACACTTTTCAAATCCTCATTAATAGAGTCGGGAAGGTTTCCTGATACTTATGTATCGATCCTTCCCCTCTCTCTGGTAACATTTAATGTGTTGATGAGCCGTTAAACATTTATTAATTCAATCTTCTTGTTTTCAGAGTGTTCAAGAAGAGCAGTCCTAATGGAAAAATAACTGTGTACCTGGGCAAAAGAGATTTTATAGACCATCTAACTCACGTTGAGCCTATTGGTAAGTATTTCTTTATTATAATTCATGTATCATTGTTTATCACATAACTTGAGGAAATGTAATAAAGCCATAATATATTTATCATATTACACTAGTGAAATAAATATGCAAGTGAGGGCGAATTATTGTTCGGTCTTTTCCGTTCAGCTTGCAGTACTTCGGAATGTCACGTCAATTTCCGTAACCAATATAGTAACGGATTACGGAAATTGACGAGATAGTACCAGTGTTCAACATTGTACTTAGAAGACTGAGTCAACATACGACGTCATCATTCAAACATACGGCCTCACTGTACGACTACATCATATATGGACAGCTGCACTAATAAATGTTGCTTATGAGGCTTTTTGGAGTAACATGATATATTTATACCTATTTAATATTTAATTTTTTAAACTTGGACAAAATTAATATGATGCTCAGCACAGCCTCACATCATATAATTTTATCCAACTTGCTTAATAAATTTATCTTCACGCCATATTAATTTTGTTCAACAACATACATGTGATACTTTCAGGACCTCAGTCTGGGAGTTTAGTGATTTTTAGCTCTACTGGCCAAGGGCCAGCAGAGCTTATGGGATGGTGTGTTGTCCGTCCGTCGTCCGTTAACTTTTGGTTGTGTACACTCTAGAGGCCAAATTATTGATGCAATCATCATGAAACTTTGTCAGAATGTTTGTCTCAATGAAATCTCGGTCAAGTTCGAAAATGGGTCATGTGGGGTCAAAAACTAGGTCACTAGGTCAAATATTGGAAAAACCTTGTGTACACTCTAGAGGCCAAATTTTTGACCCGAGCTTGATGCAACTTTGTCAGAATGTTTGTCTTAAATACATCTTGGTCAAGTTTGAAAATGGGTCACATGGGGTTAAAAACTAGGTCACTAGGTCAAATACTTGAAAAACCTTGTGTACACTCTAGAAGCCGTATTTCTGACCCAATCTTGATGAAACTTTGTCAAAATGTTTGTCTTAATTATATCTTGGTCAAGTTCAAAAATGGGTCACATGGTGTTAAAAACTAGGTCACTAGGTCAAACTTTGGAAAAAACGTGTGTACACTCTAGAGGCCATATTTTTGACCCGATCTTGATGAAACTTTGTCAGAATGTTTGTCTCAATGAAATCTCGGTCAAGTTCAAAAATGGGTCATGTGGGGTCAAAAACTAGGTCACTAGGTCAAATACTTGAAAAAACTTGTGTACACTCTAGAGGTCATATTTGTTACCCAATCTTGATGAAACTTTGTCAAATTGTTTATCTTAATTATATCTTGATCAAGTTCGGAACTAGGTCACTAGGTCAAATATTGGAAAAACCTTGTGTACACTCTAGAGGCCATATTTTTGACCCGAGCTTGATGCAACTTTGTCAGAATGTTTATCTTAATTGTTTGTCTCAATGAAATCTCGGTCAAGTTCGAAAATGGGTCATGTGGGGTCAAAAACTAGGTCACTAGGTCAAATACTTGAAAAAACTTGTGTACACTCTAGAGGTCATATTTGTTACCCAATCTTGATGAAACTTTGTCAAATTGTTTATCTTAATTATATCTTGATCAAGTTCGGAACTAGGTCACTAGGTCAAATATTGGAAAAACCTTGTGTACACTCTAGAGGCCATATTTTTGACCCGAGCTTGATGCAACTTTGTCAGAATGTTAATCTTAATTGTTTGTCTCAATGAAATCTCGGTCAAGTTCGAAAATGGGTCATGTGGGGTCAAAAACTAGGTCACTAGGTCAAATATTGGAAAAACCTTGTGTACACTCTAGAGGCCATATTTTAGACCCGAGCTTGATGCAACTTTGTCAGAATGTTTGTCTTAATTATATCTTGGTCAAGTTTGAAAATGGGTCACATGGGGTTAAAAACTAGGTCACTAGGTCAAATACTTGAAAAACCTTGTGTACACTCTAGAAGCCGTATTTCTGACCCAATCTTGATGAAACTTTGTCAAAATGTTTGTCTTAATTACATCTTGGTCAAGTTCAAAAATGGGTCACATGGTGTTAAAAACTAGGTCACTAGGTCAAACTTTGGAAAAACCGTGTGTACACTCTAGAGGCCATATGTTTGACCCGATCTTGATGAAACTTTGTCAGAATGTTTGTCTCAATGAAATCTTGGTCAAGTTCAAAAATGGGTCATGTGGGGTCAAAAACTAGGTCACTAGGTCAAATACTTGAAAAAACTTGTGTGTGTGAGTAGTTCTAAGGTTTATAGACCGTCCGCCAACGAACACGTCGAGGTCACCCTGACGCGATGGGCACAATAGAGTCTGGTCTTTTCTAGATGTGTATGTAGGTTGATCTGGTGCTGCTGTGTTGCTGTGTAGTCGCTTCTCTTGTAGGTATGTAGGTGGATGTCGCTGTCGCTCTGTGGTTGTCGCTGTGGCGGTGAAGTGGGGGATCTGGAACGACGTCTAGGTGGTGCTGTCTACGCTACTGGGCGATCCCCTTTAGGGCCACACCCGCCAACTGCAACCTGCGTCCCCGGTGGCAATAGCAACTAACGTAGGATAGTTCTATATCTTCTGGCACGCAGGTTGCTGACCCCTTCGCTCCGTGTACGGCGCCAGGCTTCCCCTGTTGTAGTTGTTCCTGGCGTCGTTCCACGCTGGCGGGACGAAGGGGTTCTTCCCTCTCGGTCAATCAGCAATCAAAAAACTTGTGTACACTCTAGAGGTCATATTTGTTACCCAATCTTGATGAAACTTTGTCAAATTGTTTATCTTAATTATATCTTGATCAAGTTCGGAAATGGGTCACATGAAGTTAAAAACTAGGTCACTAGGTCAAATATTGGAAAAACCTTGTGTACACTCTAGAAGCCGTATTTCTGACCCAATCTTGATGAAACTTTGTCAAAATGTTTGTCTTAATTATATCTTGGTCAAGTTCAAAAATGGGTCACATGGTTTAAAAACTAGGTCACTAGGTCAAACTTTGGAAAAACCTTGTGTACACTCTAGAGGCCATATTTTTGACCCGATCTTGATGCAATTTTGTCAGAATATTTGTCTCTTATAGCTTGCTAAAATTCGAAAATGGGTCACACAGGGTCGAAAACTAGGTCACTAGGTCAAATACTTGAAAAACCTTGTGTACACTCCAGAGGCCATATTTCTGACCCGATCTTGATGAAACTTTGTCGAAATGTTGTCTTATTTATATTTTGGTCAAGTTCGAAAATGGGTCCCATGGGGTCAAAAACTAGGTCACTAGGTCAAATACTTGAAAAACCTTGTGTACACTCTAGACGCCATATTTTTTTTCATTCGATCTTTACCAAACTTTACCAGATTGTTAATGTCAATAACAGCTCGGTAAAGTTTGTTTTTAGCTTATGGGATGGTGTGTTGTCCGTTTTCCGTCGTCCGTTGTCCGTCAACTTTTCTTGTGTACACTCTAGAGGCCACATTTCTGATGCAATCATCATGAAACTTTGTCAGAATGTTTGTCTTAATGAAATCTTGGTCAAGTTCAAAAATGGGTCATGTGGGGTCAAAAACTAGGTCACTAGGTCAAATACTTGAAAAAACTTGTGTACACTCTAGAGGTCATATTTGTTACCCAATCTTGATGAAACTTTGTCAAATTGTTTATCTTAATTATATCTTGATCAAGTTCGGAAATGGGTCACATGAAGTTAAAAACTAGGTCACTAGGTCAAATATTGGAAAAACCTTGTGTACACTCTAGAAGCCATATTTTTGACCCGAGCTTGATGCAACTTTGTCAGAATGTTTGTCTTAATTATATCTTGGTCAAGTTTGAAAATGGGTCACATGGGGTTAAAAACTAGGTCACTAGGTCAAATACTTAAAAAACCTTGTGTACACTCTAGAAGCCGTATTTCTGACCCAATCTTGATGAAACTTTGTCAAAATGTTTGTCTTAATTATATCTTGGTCAAGTTCAAAAATGGGTCACATGGTGTTAAAAACTAGGTCACTAGGTCAAACTTTGGAAAAACCGTGTGTACACTCTAGAGGCCATATTTTTGACCTGATCTTGATGCAATTTTGTCAGAATATTTGTCTCAATTATAGCTTGCTAAAGTTTGAAAATGGGTCATAGTCCGGCAGATAATGCAATGGACCGTGCAATGGCTTTATACAAAATGTTTTTGGATTTTCTTGTTGTCAGGACAATACTATAACAGAATCTGGCTGATGACACCTTGTCACCCTTGAGCAACTCTCACAATTTAAAGATGGCGTCCAATATGGCCGCCAAAAGTCATGTTGGATATAAAATTTGGTTATGTAATTGATTTGATCAATGATTTTCTTGTGTAAAATGATAATTTGTTATAATTATCTCAATATAATAACAATTCAGCCCAAATTAAACACATGGTATCACTTTTAGATTTTTAGTTAATTTTTAAAAATACAGTTATGCCGAAAAGTTTGCTAAAAATATTACATTTGTCGTAGTGGCACAACAGAAAACTTGTCAATTGCTGGATCTGACGGAATACAGACAATTATACAATTTAGCAAACAGTATGATGATAAACTGTTTAATTCCTTAGAAGGATGGATAAAAGCAGATCCCCAACTCACTATGTATGTGCATAGAGATTGTGTGTCCACGTATTGCTCTAAGACTCATCTTAAACGCCGTCTAAAGAGACAAACCAATGTAAGTGAAAATAGTATTCCATCTCCTCCCAAACGGAGAAGGCGGTCTGGGACTCTGTCTTTTGATTTTCAAAGACACTGTATATTTTGTGGTGAAGAATGTGACCTGAGTAAAGACATTAAAAACCCAGGAAGATGGCGAAGAGCATATTTATGCAGGACATCGGGTGGGTCATACGACTTAAAGGCTGATATTTTGAAAGTGTGTCATGAACAAAAAGACAAATGGGCTGATCAAGTTATTGTCCGCGTAGAAGGTGCAGATAGTGACTTGCATGCGGCGGATGGTAGATATCATGTTGATTGTAAATCAAAGTTCATGTCAAAGTTAAGCGTTAATGCCGCAAAAGCGTCAACTTCTACATCAAGTAGTAAATCTGCGGACCTCGATGTAGATGTTGAATACATTGTGAATTTGATGACAGAAGACAGGTCACGGATATGGAACTCAGTGGAAATATTTGAGAAGTATTCGACTGAAACCAATGGCGAACTCTCTAGAAGAACTTTGATGCAAAAGTTAAATGAACGGCTTGGTGATGACTTGATCATACTCTCTGCTAATGGTTTAGCAAGCATTTTGGTTTTCAAAAGTGTGGCCCTGAGCTATTGAAACTAGCTGATGACAGTGGCATTGACAGTGCAATTGAGAAACTTTCAGAAACTATTATTCAAGAGGTACAATCTATCAGTATTTCAAGAACACAGTACAATGCTAGATTAAGTGATGAGGTCATGCAAAGTTCTGTTAGTGACACATTGCTTTCATTTTTGTCCAAACTCTCAAATAAACTTGACCACACATTACAAGCATATCTAATTGGGAGTATAATTACTTGTGCAGTAAACAAATTTCCGACCATGTTGCAAATAGGTCTTGGAGTCTTGATGCGTAGTTCAAAGGCACTAGTTAACCAGATGCACAGTTTTGATGTAACGTGCAGTTACGATGAGGTGTTGAGATTTAAGAAATCAGCCGCCCTAGTAGCCACGACTTCGGCGACATTACAGGGTATATCAGATGCCTCGTGTGGATTAATTCAAACAGTCGTTGACAATTTTGATGCGGACATTTCATCCCAAAATGGTAAAGTTTCTACGCATTCATTAGCTGTTCTTCTCACACAGCCAAATATGCAAGAGTCAGAAACAGACGTGTCAGACTGTACAACGTTTAAGCGCATTGAATTTCCTCAAAACATTCGGGCATTACGCATTCTAACAGAAGAATTACTGCGTCCATTGCTTGAAGGAGATATCAACCAGGCCAACACATTAGAAGAAATGCTTAACAATGTTGCACAACAAAGCAGAACAGCAAAGCTGTGGGTCGATTGTCTCATTAAGGGGGTCTTATTAATGATGATCTATGTACGCGCTGAGAGAGAAGGTGATTGGTGTTTGCACCTGTCTGTAGTTAAATCCATGCTCCCATATTTCTTTGCCGCTGGACATGTAAACTATGCGCGCTATGGATCATACTACTTGCGATCTATGGAGGCCTTACCACCAGCTGTCCAAAACAGGTTCCTGAAGGGAGAGCATGTTATGAGACACGTGCCTGGCATATGGAATGGTATTTGGTCCGACATGTATATAGAGACCACCTTCATGAGGTATGGACACGGTGCCTCAGGGATCATTGGGATCACTTTAAAACCGGAAACACGTAAGGTTTGGGCATTGAGTCTAAACATATGTAGCAAATCGAGCAGGACATTGAATTACTTAGTGATGAAGAGCGATCTAATGAGGTGGAAATACACAAGGAAGAATCGAAAAGCCGGAGAGCTTCAGATAGGAAAGCGATCAAAGACAAAATCGATGAGTGCATTCATCCATTACGACCTGATGACCACCCTCCAGAACTGATAAATATTGTATCTGGGAAAGTAGCACCACCCATTGTCAATGTAGACAATGCTATTGAACTTGGCTCTTACCAAATGACAAAGTTCGAAGATGGCTGGCCGCAATCATTTCACGAACCCATAAGCCGATCAGTGACAACACAAACTGCTTCCAAGAAATCAGTAAAAATAGGTGATGTACGATCGTTTGATACAGAGTTGATCTATACCAGAGTTATTGGTCTACAAGCTAGCTCCAGAGAAATTGACCTGAAATATGTTCTGTCATATGAATTGTCACCAGTGCCAACAGCTCTGTTTACAGACTCTGGCAATCTTAGAACCGCAAAAGCAAAGTCTCAACTGAAAAAGATTTTACAGGTTGAAACTTCAGCACGGCAATCATTAAAACAAATAGAGCACGTTGACGGTTCGTCAGTTCTGTACATAATTCGCTGGCCTGTAAATGGAACCGTTCAAGATTACGTAACTCAATTCAGAAAATACATTGAGCGGAAATTAATCCACCACAATGTGTACCTTGTCTTTGATAGATACAGAGATTACAGCATTAAAGGAGAAACAAGAGTATCGCGAGAAGCAACGTCTTGTCGGATACACCAGATGGCAACAGTTATGAAACTGCCGCCACAAAAGTCAGTACTTAATGTACCAGAGAACAAGAAGCAGTTAATTTCACTGATATGCGAAGAATTATCAGCAAACACGTCATTTCCACATGACATTCAGCACAAACTCGTCATAACCGGAGAAGATGATGTGCCCTTGGAGGTAAATAGGAACGTAAATATTAGACGTCAGGATATGCGTACATCACACGAGGAGGCTAATAACATTCTAGCTCAGCAAATGGTACTAATCGCGAATGAGACAGACGGTGGCATTGCCATTATATCGGATGACACAGACGTGTTTGTATTAGTACTGTATCAATTCATGATGCATCGAATTGCCGTAAAGGTGATATTGGAATCGCCAGTACAAGACCGTGCAGTGATTGACATAAATGCCACAGTTGATGCAAACAAAGACATAATTCCTGACCTACCAGGAGCGCACGCATTGTCTGGATGTGACACTGTAGCATGTTGTCATGGTATTGGCAAAGGGACTGCTATTAAAGTTCTGAAATCTGGAAAGTGTCCTCTCGCATCACTTGGTGATGAGACAGCACACCCACCAGCATTACAGAATATGTCAGAATTGCAGCGTGGGCAAAGAAGGTAGGAAAATCGCCAGCATCTGCCCCAAAACTTCAGGCACTTCCCCCAACAACAGAATCGTTCAAAGAGAATGTGAAACGATCTCATTTTCAGGCATGTGTTTGGAAACACGCAGTCGACTCTGATCCACCACAGCTTGACCCATTGGAATATGGATGGACGAAAAACGAAGAAACAAAGTCGTTGTTACCGATAATGGGAAGTACAAATGGCCCCGCAGGAAATACTGAAACTGATACGGTGTTCATGTGAAAGTCAGATGCCATGCTCCAGTATGCGATGCCGTTGTAATAATTCTCGATTATCGTGTACGGTATTCTGTGCTTGTCGTGGAGAGGGTTTTTGCTGCAATGAACAGAACAAATCATCCAATGGATGATTTCAATGTTTATGGTAAGATCACGAGGCTTTGACAATTGGTCAGTGTTAATAATGTCATATGTTATTATTATTGTTGTTTTGTTCTAGTCACCCTTGGATATAAATAATATCTCATTTTAACCAAATACTGACTATATTATACTCAAATCTAGTCATCATGTTGGTATAACATGTTTTAAATGTTTAATATATTTTTCATGAATAATGTTCTAGTCACATGTAACGTAAATTACTTACTCAAATGTGTTTGTTAAACTGATTTTGCATTTAATAATCAATATTTTGTTACTCTACTTATGAAACAATCAATGGCTTTGTTTAATTCTTCCTTTAAATTTGTTGTCGTGAACAATAAAATTCACTTTATTTAGAATACAGTTTAAATATCGGTAACGTAATATGTAACTGGCAAAGTAAGTCAATATTGATATGTCCTTATAACCCAGGCTACTGTCAATGCGAGGAATCATGTGGTTTGACTTGGTAATAAACATGGAAAAATGGCCGCCGATGCCGTCGCTCTGTGTCTATTTTGGCCACAAAATCAGGCATGTTTTCGTTATTACTTTGTTCTTTGTATTGTCACATAGCCTAAAGAATGGGACATTTCAAGCTCTCTGAAATGGTGTATGTGTCAACAACAGGTGTCTTACCGAACCTGAAAACAGTCGGTCCGCGAAAAACGGTTTGGTGCGTGCACATCACCCACAACAGGTCTTCAAATTTTGAATCGCGGACCGAGTGTTCTCAGGTTCGGTAAGACACCTGTTGACGACACATACACCATTTAAAAGATCTCAAAATGCCCCGTTCTTTAGGCTATGTGACAGTACAAAGGACCAAGTAACAACGGAAACATACCTTATTTTGTGGCCAAAATCGGCCCAAAGCGACGGCATCGGCGGCCATTTTTTCGTGTTTATTACCAATTCAGACCACGTGATTCCTCGCATTGTATGTGCTGGGTATCGTATTATTTGTGTTATTAATTTAGATTGCATTTGTGGCATTGTTACTGTTCTAAATAAAAATTAAATGTCCAAATTATGCAGTTTTCGTTTTCGCCGGCCATCTTGTCCGCCATCTTGTTTCTACGGAGTTGCTCAATCGTGACAGGGTGTCATCACGCGGATTCGTGAACAACAATGTCTGAACTACATGAAAATGCAAAAACATTTTGTATAGAAGCTATTACACGCTTATCGGAAAATTTGCTGTTTATCTGCCGGACTATCACACAGGGTCAAAAACTAGGTCACTAGGTCAAATACTTGAAAAACCTTGTGTACACTCTAGAGGCCATATTTCTGACCCGATCTTGATGAAACTTTGTCGAAATGTTGTCTTAATTATATTTTGGTCAAGTTCGAAAAATGGGTCCCATGGGGTCAAAAACTAGGTCACTAGGTCAAATACTTGAAAAACCTTGTGTACACTCTAGACACCATGTAGTACGACTCGATTCATCAATGGTATAACAGCCAGTAGAGCGTTCACAGGCCCTCTTGGGCCTCTTGTTTTTAAAGTAGAATCTGAAATCAAACATACAAACATCGAACTAAAGCAATGTGCGTCAATCACGGAACTTCTTTTGAATAATAAATCTTTATAAAATTCATTAATTGTTTTAATTAAATCGTACATACTTACCAAATTCACGCCGGCAAAGTCTACTTTCATTTTCGCTATCCGATAATTACTGCGTCACCTTTATTCCACTTCTACCGGCAATTTGTTTCAAGTCCTATCAAATCCTATCATTAAAGACTTCATAAGTGTGCTGCTAATCCTTTGATAAGATCAATTAAGCCAATAAACTGTTTGCAAATAACAGTTTCACCCAATAAACTGTTTGCAAATAACAGTTTCACCCACTTTCCCCCCTGGCTATTGATTCATGTCAAATTCAGGTATGACACCAGCAATTTGTTTCAAGTCCTATTCAAGTCCTATCATTAAAGACTTCATAAGTCTGCTGCTAATCCTTTGATAAGATCAATTAAGCCAATAAACTGTTTGCAAATAACAGTTTCACCCACTTTCCCCCCAGGCAAAATCCAGGTATGTCACGTGACGGTCTCGCGAATCGCGAGACAATAACATCAAGTCGGCTTTTACGCAAACATATACCAAACAAAGGAAATAGACCGATGATTTTTGAAAAATCAATTTGAGCAATTTTACGGGAGTTTTTCACACAATTCCGTGGGGCCGGGAGGAGGGTTAGAATTCAGTGAGATTTCATCTCACGCCGTGAGGTATCACATGTATGCAACAAGTTTAATAAATTCAATATTAAACAGGCTTCATTTAAAATCCTCTGTTTATTTTAGAAAATAATAACTAGATCAGGCATTGCCAGGGGAAAAGCTGGTGGTCAATATTTTGTTGTAGATATAAATGTGCTGCATGGATCATCAAAGATATATCAGAAAATAAATTCCATAGAGAAAAACAAAATTCAGTGCTGGAAAATGTCATACAAAAGCATGTCAGACAGCAAAATGGTAAAAAAAATAAAATATATATACGAGGGGGATTCAATATGTAATGTCCATCCATCTATTTCTTTGTTAATATCATCGTGAAACTCGTGCAGTTTAAATGATTGCATTGTTCAATGCATAACCAATACAATGATACCAAATTCTTATTGGTCCGATGACTGTAAGTCAATATTCAATGCAGTTGAAAACACCCAGTCATATACACTGCCTTAAAAAGCGGCAGGAAAGTGTAATGGATTTGCATAGGTCGTAATGTCAGATTCATAAAAAAATGCATTTTGCAGCAAAGTAATTGATTCAAACTTTTGTTGTAACTAGAAGTATGTGTAAATATTACGAAAACGATGTTTTCAATACAAAACAACGATAAAATCTAAGGCAAGAAATGCCGTTTACTTGGAAATATAAAAGTTCTGAAAATATCAAGTTCCGATAAAAATAATAGTCAAATTCAGTTTGAAGATATGACGTAAAATGGTTTTAAATACATGGGTAACGAAGGGAGAAATACTCCAAAGATTTAATATAAAATCAACAATTTTAGTTACACCGCTCCAAAAATATTAAAGCCTGAAGTTGCTCTTCGCTTTTTTAGCATACAATTTAAGCTATATTTTGTCGCACTGACAACATTTAAGGAGCAATAAACCCAAAAATAAACACATTACAAATAAAAACTGCTAACATTTTCAGTTGTAAGATATAAAAGTTTGTGGTTTAGCAAGAAAAGTCCATATTGGCCGTCGAAATCTGATTTTTAGTCAAAATAGTTTTTTCCGTTTTTGACGTGTTCAGTTTCATTTACATGTCTTAAAAAATGCCCTCAAAAAACATTTTTTATTGGATGGAAGTATCTGAAATTTGATAAATTAATGGAGGAAAGGTTCATTTTAAAATAATCCGTATCAATAACTACAACAATGGACCATAATTAAATTTTAGGACCATTATAAGTGGCATTATATACTGAACGCCCCTCGTATGTGGGGAACCATTTACTTTAAGGGAACATGTATTTCTGTGCTAGAGTATCTTGTTAAAAACCCTTTTCTCCGAACCTGCTTATCCAGTATCATCTATATGTTGTTGTTATATTTTATAATTATTCGACATTATCAAACAGTCAGATTAAATAATAATTATTACTTTCAGCTGGCCCACATTTTAGCTTCACTTTTTACAAAAGATTATTTGATTTTGTGAAAGAAAATAAATTCTATTCCAGCATTTTTTTAGCGACTTTTCCGAAGGAAAAAAAGAGATATTATCATCACTCGACTTTTCCGAAGGAAAAAAAGAGCTATTATCATCACTTGATCGTCGTTGTCTTTGTTGTCGCCTGCCTCCCTTGGTTACAGTTTGTATGTAAGCTTGGTTACAGTTTGTATGTAAGCTTGGTTAAAGTTTGTATGTAAGCTTGTATCTCCCAAACCACATTACATAATGGATTGAAACTTCACACATATGTATTCGGCATCACTAGTTGACACCACAGAGTCAGATGATATAACTCTTGCTTTTATTGTGACAGAATTATGTCCCTTTTCATACTTAGAAAACTTGGTTAAAGTTTGCATGTAAGCTTGGTTAAAGTTTGTATGTAAGCTTGTATCTCCCAAACCACCTTACTCAATGGATTGAAACTTCACACACGTACTCAGCATCATTAGATGACACCACAGAGTTAGGTGATATACCTCTTGCTTTTATTTTGACAGAATTTTGGCCCCTTTTATACTTAGAAAACTTGCTAGGTTAAAGTTTGCATGTAAGCTTGGTTAAAGTTTGTAAGTTTGTATCTTCCAAACCACTTAACATAATAGATTAAAACTTCACACATGCATTGGGCATCATAACACAACACCACAGAGCCAGGTTCTATAACTCGAGCGCTCATCTATTTAAACAAAATTATGGCCCCTTTTGTACTTAAGAAAATCGGTTAAAGTTTGTATGTAACTAAAATTATATCTCGCAAAGTACTTTACATGATGGATTAAAACTTCACATATGCATTCAGCATTATTAGACAAC
This sequence comes from Cyrtodaria siliqua, assembly GCA_037043455.1. Taxonomy (NCBI): domain Eukaryota; kingdom Metazoa; phylum Mollusca; class Bivalvia; order Adapedonta; family Hiatellidae; genus Cyrtodaria; species Cyrtodaria siliqua. The sequence goes on from JAWPHD010002564.1 coordinate 134,493, forward strand.
ACCACAGAGCCAGGTGTTTCTTTTATTTTAACAGAAGTATGGCCTCTTTTTATTCTTTGAAAATTTGTATGTAAGCTTACATCTCCAAACGAACTTTACATAATGGATTGAAACTTCACATCTTGTGCAGCCCATGTTTTTATTAATTAATAAACAAAAAATTAGGGCCCCTTTTATACTTAGAAATCTTGGTTAAAGCTTGTATGTAATTGATGGAAACCTCAATGTTTATCAATTGTAATTTCACCAAAGTCGAGCGTCTGCACCGTTGGCGGTGCTCTTGTTTGTTTTGTTACATCCCTTCATTGTCAGTTGATTTAGATATTCAGTGATAGACCATGTTTTTTCCACTAGAAACACCATTATTAGCTCTGCCTGTCAGTGCTCAAGAAATAGGATAGCCCGACGCCCGGGGCTCCTCGAAATCCATTCCCTGCCTGTCTCATTTTGCAGACGAGGAGCCACGAGGAGCCCGTCGGGCCTGTCTAAAAAAAAATATCCCCAAAAAAATCACTTTTACTGGATCTCAAGCTCAAGTTCCTCAAGACAAAATACTCTCATGTGTATTGTGAACTGTGAAAACACTTGCAATAAAGTAATTAAAATATGTTATACACACATTGAAACAATAAGAAGTTTGAATATTTTGCCTGGCTTCGTGTCGGCAGTTTGTCACAACTTTGAGGGCGACAATTGTTGATTGATTGAATTGATTGAATTTGATTTTATAGTCGCACCAACAGCTAAGGTCATATGGCGACTTTCCAGCTTCCATTGGTGGAGGAAGACCCCAGGTGCCCCTCCGGGCAATTTTCGTGCACGGGCGGGCACCTGGGTAGAACCACCGACGTTCCGCAAGCCAGCTGGATAGCTTCCTCACATAAAGATTCCTAGGCCCCTGAGGGATCGAACCTACAGCGGTGAGGGGCAAGTGATTTCAAGTCAGAAACGTTAACCACTCGGCCACGGACGCCCCCGACAATTGTTGACATAAAACTCATTATTCTGCTATTAGTGTTGTGTTTTCTTTCCTTTGTGATAAGAAATACCGTTTTTGTCATTAAAAACACACTAATGCATGAAAAAAAATCGTTATTGATGCATGTTGGTGAAAAGAAAAATATAGATACTGTATATGTATAAATACAGATATAAAGTATATTTCTATTCATTATTTAAGGTGTAAGGAGTTCCTGGAATCCTACTTTTAAATGAATTCTAGTCTAGGCTCCCAATTCTTTACTTGGAGAAAGTGGTGACAAAAAGAAAAAAATATAGCCAGAGGAGGCTCTGATAGTCTCATAAAACCTGATTAAAAATTTGGCTCCAAGTTTAGCTCCAGTTTCACCAAGTCGGCTCTGATTATTATCGTTTGGCAAAAGTGCTAGTACTCTCCTTTGCATTGGTTATAAATTACTATGTAATATTCTATTCTAACATATTTTAAACGAAATGGTAAATAAGTCCGCTGTCCAGGGAGCATAAAGTGGTAGCAAAAAGAAAAATATAGTCAGAGGAGGTTCTGAGCTTGATTAATACATACGTAACAAAATTAATGTGTGCTATAAAAGTGAATAGAGACACATTTCCAACAAGAAAAAAATATTGGACCTTTCCATTTTAAATCAGGGCCTGTCCATTTCAAATCAGGGCCTGTCCATTTCAAATCGGGGCCTGTCCATTTTCAGAAGCAACAAGCCCTGGGCCTGTCTCTTAAAATAATTTTCTTTGAGCACTGCCTGTGTTCTGTAGTACTGTTTGATGTGTTGGTCTTTATTTGTACAGCTTTAATTGTATTGGGCTAACCATTGACTACCACTATATGGAGGTGATGTATTTTTGCACAGATATCAGAAACCTTGAGCTATTACGCATTTAAACAGAATTATGCTTGTTTTTATAGAAATATTTTATTGTTTTTATAGAAAAATTATAAAAAGAATGATAAAAAGGCATGAAAGGAGAAATTAAAAAAAGAAAGATTAAAATAAAGTTCATCGTATCTCTGAAATCCCTTGACAGAATTATTACATTATATGAAACTTGACACTTGTATTCAATTTCACTGACATAAAAGAATCACTTAAAGACAAGAAACAGTATTTATACTTTTTTTTATTAAATTTAAATTTAAATTTTTGCTTGTATCTCAGAACTCCCTTAAAATAATTCAATGCAACTTTAACGCATGTATTAAAATTCACTGTCATGAAAAGAACTCTTTGAGACTAGTGCCATAGTTCTGTTTTCTTTTTCAACCTAGTTTCCCAGTTACCTAAATTAACAAAGTCTTGTTATTTCTATGCTCAGGGAATATGTTACGTTATGGAATGAATTAAGGGTTGAACGCAAAACTATCATAACCAATGTTATTATGTTAACAAACAGCAAGGTACAATAGTTTTTGCATTGAATCCTCAAGTTATGTTAGCATTGAGAAAGATTTAGTAGTGAAGACATATACTTTTGATAAACCTAAGACCGTTATCTTTAAATTTGTGTTGACAGATGGAGTCATATTGGTCGACCCAGACTACCTCAAGGAACGTAAGGTGTTTGCGCACGTGTTGGCAGCATTCAGATATGGGCGTGAAGATCTGGACGTCCTGGGGCTGACTTTCCGTAAGGACCTGTTTTTGGCATCGATGCAGGTGTATCCCCCAGTCAAGGAGCAACAGAAGCCCCCTACAAGGCTACAAGAGAGGCTCATCAAGAAATTAGGACCGAACGCCTATCCTTTCTTTTTTGAAGTAAGTGATATGTAACATGTTTTGTTGTGACGATAACCCTGCGAGTTTGTTCAATTACATTCATGACAAGAGTTTTACACAAAAATACCTTTTACAATTGATTCATATTTTCAAATATTTGATCATTTTGGACAATCAGTATTTGATAGTGTTGGGAATCGGACTTAAAAAAGGTAATCAATCCGTCTTCTTAGACGATCAATTACCGATTTTAATCGCAATTAATATTAAGGGATTTGTCGAATAACCTAAATAACTATTTATAGTTTAAGGATATATGGTAAAAAGGGGTGCAGGACATTTAGTACCATGGACGTTTCATACCCTGGATGTTTCATACCCAGTTTTGGGTACAAAACGTCCAATGCCAAAATTGGGTACGAAATGTCCAGGGTACGAAACATCAATAGTTCGCAAAAAAAAACAAGAACAGTTTGGGGCCTAAGGATCGTTTATGTATATTTAATATTGCATAAACATTTGAAAACTCATAAATTTTATGAGACTAGCTAGATATTTGATAGACAGTATTAACCAGGCAAAGATCATCAAATCAGTTTTCCTTGAAAGGAGACAACATATTTAAACAAAAAGTATTCAAACCAGTTTTATATGCACTAATTACACAGCTTATTTTCCCTTATACTGTCCTTCTGTTCTTGTTCTAATAAAAAACACTTCATTGTTTTGATTTTACTGAATAACAACGATTGATATTTCAGTGAAGCGTTTTGAAAAGTAATGAACATGTTTTGAGTCACTTCTTGTGCATTGGGGACAGTACCTTTTCATGCCCATTTTACAGTATACGTTTAACATATACAGATTTTTCTTTGTTATTTTGGTTTTATTAGTTTAAACTCAAAATTATCCACACTTCTGATTGCTTCTGTTTCCCTAGAAATGGGACAGGTGTAAAGTTTAATCTAAAAGTGTTCCTCAGTTTCAGCTTCTGACATTTTGGTTACGTTGCATATTTTATTTTGTTAAACATCATTAGATTGGCTGGTAGACTTAAGTCATCCAATCAACGTTCTTAGCGATGACACTGGAATGGTATAAATCGTCGACGAATACTATTTCATCGTCGACGATCACGTTGGAGGCATTTACTGACAATTTCTCGATTAATCGGAACAACACTAGTATTTGATGACTACCCATCCACCTCACCAGCTGGTTGACTAATCACTCACCAGTCCTTGTCCTAAACACAGTAAAAGTCAGAAAACCAGTCCATTAGTTCAGATCAAAGATTTGTGCAAAAAAACTGATGACAAATAAGACAATCTAAAATGACAGGAAAGACCTGTGGATTCTAATACTTCTACTAATACAACCACTCTATGATGAAAATATATACTGTATGCAAGACTTTTATCTGACTCTTAACATGTGACTACATTTGACTATTTTTAGAGTTGGTTTCCCTCACCAGTCCTTTCCCTAAACACAGTAAAAGGTTAAGTTGTTAGTCCAGGTCAGTGGATGTTTTTTGTACAAAACACTCTGGTGACAAACAAGACCATGGCCAATGAAAGGAAAGACGTGGATTTGAGTACTTCTACTTAATACAACCATTAGTAGTTATTGGGTTTGTTACTGACCCTCTACAGAAATATATGGGGTCAGTAAGATTTATAGGGGGCGAGGCAACAGCCGAGTCTCCCTATATATCTGACTGACCCCACATATTTCTGTAGAGGGTCAATAACAAACCCAATAACTGATTTATTGCATCGAGCACCTTTTTTTAAGGCAATCACCGATATTTAACTCATTTTAATGGAGCGTCAATGTCATTGAGACGGTCGCCACGACCGGTACAGTTTAAAAACATTAATTTACTTATTATGTTTGCTACTAACTCCTTAAATAACTAGTTGCAAATGATTTAAAGTTTGAATCGGAATTGTAGTCCATATTGTTTTAGTGACCCTCTATGAAATCTACTGACCCACTATAGAAATTATGTGACCGCTATTTGACCGCTCTAATCCAATGAAATTCCTAGGATTTTATGTGAGGAACAATAAAATATGATGAAAGATCTATTGCATGCGAGACTATTATTTGACTTAACATGCGACTATGTATGTAGGCAATTGTATATGTGGCGAGTGCATGAGTAAGATAACATGAAACACAGCAACATACACCACTCGGTGAATTTTTAGAAAATTATGATTAGCCATTTTGATACATGTATATTATGACAAATAATATATTTGGAATTGTTGCAGTTGCCTCCAAATGCTCCGGCCTCCGTCACCTTACAGCCTGCACCAGGAGATACAGGAAAGGTAAGTGATACACCCATCTCCCTCTGTCACCTTACAGCCTGCACCAGGAGATACAGGAAAGGTAAGTGATACAACATCTCCCTCTGTCACCTTACAGCCTGCACCAGGAGACACAGGAAAGGTAAGTGATACAACATCTCCCTCTGTCACCTTACAGCCTGCACCAGGAGATACAGGAAAGGTAAGTGATACAGCATCTCCCTCTGTCACCTTACAGCCTGCACCAGGAGATACAGGAAAGGTAAGTGATACACCCATCTCCCTCTGTCACCTTACAGCCTGCACCAGGAGATACAGGAAAGGTAAGTGATACAACATCTCCCTCTGTCACCTTACAGCCTGCACCGGGAGACACAGGAAAGGTAAGTGATACAGCATCTCCCTCTGTCACCTTACAGCCTGCACCGGGAGACACAGGAAAGGTAAGTGATACAAATCTCCCTCTGTCACCTTATAGCCTGCACCAGGAGATACAGGAAAGGTAAGTGATACAACATCTCCCTCTGTCACCTTACAGCCTGCACCGGGAGACACAGGAAAGGTAAGTGATACAACATCTCCCTCTGTCACCTTACAGCCTGCACCAGGAGATACAGGAAAGGTAAATGATACAACATCTCCCTCTGTCACCTTACAGCCTGCACCAGGAGACACAGGAAAGGTAAGTGATACAACATCTCCCTCTGTCACCTTACCGCCAGCACCAGGAGACACAGGAAAGGTAAGTGATACAACATCTCCCTCTGTCACCTTACAGCCAGCACCAGGAGACACAGGAAAGGTAAGTGATACAACATCTCCCTCTGTCACCTTACCGCCAGCACCAGGAGACACAGGAAAGGTAAGTGATACAACATCTCCCTCTGTCACCTTACAGCCTGCACCAGGAGACACAGGAAAGGTAAGTGATACAACATCTCCCTCTGTCACCTTACAGCCAGCACCAGGAGACACAGGAATGGTAAGTGATACAACATCTCCCTCTGTCACCTTACCGCCAGCACCAGGAGACACAGGAAAGGTAAGTGATACAACATCTCCCTCTGTCACCTTACCGCCAGCACCAGGAGACACAGGAAAGGTAAGTGATACAACATCTCCCTCTGTCACCTTACAGCCTGCACCAGGAGACACAGGAAAGGTAAGTGATACAGCATCTCCCTCTGTCACCTTACCGCCAGCACCAGGAGACACAGGAAAGGTAAGTGATACAACATCTCCCTCTGTCACCTTACCGCCAGCACCAGGAGACACAGGAAAGGTAAGTGATACAACATCTCCCTCTGTCACCTTACAGCCTGCACCAGGAGACACAGGAAAGGTAAGTGATACAGCATCTCCCTCTGTCACCTTACAGCCTGCACCGGGAGACACAGGAAAGGTAAGTGATACAACATATCCCTCTGTCACCTTACAGCCTGCACCAGGAGACACAGGAAAGGTAAGTGATACAACATCTCCCTCTGTCACCTTACAGCCTGCACCAGGAGACACAGGAAAGGTAAATGATACAACATATCCCTCTGTCACCTTACAGCCTGCACCAGGAGACACAGGAAAGGTAAGTGATACAATATCTCCCTCTGTCACCTTACAGCCTGCACCAGGAGACACAGGAAAGGTAAGTGATACAACATCTCCCTCTGTCACCTTACAGCCTGCACCAGGAGACACAGGAAAGGTAAATGATACAACATATCCCTCTGTCACCTTACAGCCTGCACCAGGAGATACAGGAAAGGTAAGTGATACAGCATCTCCCTCTGTCACCTTATAGCCTGCACCGGGAGACACAGGAAAGGTAAGTGATACAACATCTCCCTCTGTCACCTTACCGCCAGCACCAGGAGACACAGGAAAGGTAAGTGATACAACATATCCCTCTGTCACCTTACAGCCTGCACCGGGAGACACAGGAATGGTAAGTGATACAACATCTCCCTCTGTCACCTTACAGCCTGCACCGGGAGACACAGGAAAGGTAAGTGATACAACATATCCCTCTGTCACCTTACAGCCTGCACCGGGAGACACAGGAATGGTAAGTGATACAACATCTCCCTCTGTCACCTTACAGCCTGCACCAGGAGACACAGGAAAGGTAAGTGATACAACATCTCCCTCTGTCACCTTACAGCCTGCACCAGGAGACACAGGAAAGGTAAATGATACAACATATCCCTCTGTCACCTTACAGCCTGCACCAGGAGACACAGGAAAGGTAAGTGATACAACATCTCCCTCTGTCACCTTACAGCCTGCACCAGGAGACACAGGAAAGGTAAGTGACACAATATCATCCTCTATCACCTTACAGCCTGCACCAGGGGACACAGGAATGGTAAGTGATACAAAATATTCCTCTGTCACCTTACAGCCAGCATCAGGAGACACAGGAAATGTAAGTGATACAATATTATCATCCTCTATTACCTGACAGCCTGCACCAGGGGACATAGGAAAGGTAAATGATACAATTTCGTCCCGTCACCTTACGGCCTGCACCAGGGGACACAGGAAAGGTAAATGATACAATATCGTCCCCTGTCACCTTACAGCCTACATCAGGGGACACGGGAAAGGTGATACAATTTTACCTTGTTTCACCTTACAGCCTGACCAGGGGACACAGGAAGGGTGATACACTTTACCCTGAGTCGCCTTAAAGCCTTTACCAGGGAACACAGGAAGGGTGATAAACTTTACACTGTGTCGCCTTCCAGCCTTCACCGGGGGTCACAGGAAGGATGATACACTTTTACCCTGTGTCACCTTACAGCCTGCACCAGGGGACACAGGAAGGGTGATACACTTTACACTGTGTCACCTTACAGACTGCACCTGGGGACACAGGAAGGGTGATACACTTTTACCCTGTGTCACCATACAGCCTGCACCAGGGGACACAGGAAGGGTGATACACTTTTACCCTGTATCACCTTACAGCCTGCACCAGGGGACACAGGAAGGGTGATACACTTTTACCCTGTGTCACCTTACAGCCTGCACCTGGGGACACAGGAAAATGTAAGTGACACAAAATCTTCATCTGCCACAGGTTGCACCAGGTGTGCATTGTTAATAATATAATGTGTGCTGTTATTATGCTCTCCGACATTTTTCAAGAGAGGCTATTGTCGCCACTTTGTCCGTCGTTTCGTCCATGTGTCCAAATTCTTTGTCCAGAGCATAACGTTGATACTAGTAATGGAACCAGACTAAAACCACACAGTGATAGAATTGAATTGAATTGGGATTTTACAGCGCACCAACACAAGAAAGGTTATATGGCGCCAAACAGAGATGAACATGCCAGGCTCATCCTCCATTTACATCTAGATAAAATATGGAGAATTGGCCTAGAACCTTCTAACCTGCAGAACTGGAGAGTTGCTGCAAATTCTATTGTAGACACTCCATTTATGATGGAGCCAGATTTCCACATTTGCATATGCGGTGTCCTGAAGAAAACCTTGAATGAGCATGATAAAAAGAAATGACAAAATGAACATGAAGGGTGCCTCTAGCGAAATTTGCATTGGTTGTATTCTACCACGGCAACCACACGGGGAAACACAGTGATAGAGGGTTATAGTAGAAAGTTATATTTCACATGAACCATAAACTGTATCTTCTTTCAAATTAAAATAATTTCCCTTTGTAATATTATAATACAAGTCCAGAGCATAACTTGAAAAGTGCTAATGGGACTTGAATGAAACTTCACAAAATGATAGAGGGCAATAAGGGGAAGTATAGAGCTCAAGAACCATAACTCTAACTTTAGCTTGAGTAAATACAGAGTTGTTCCTCTTTGACATTTAAAATTTATTTTTAGATAATATGTGCATCAGACATCTCTTGTCCGAAATGTAATGGATTGCCATTCATCTTGTAATTAGTACCCAACAGTATGCTGTTGCTTTTGACCTTTGTCTGAGAAAATCTCTCAGATCATATAATAATACACAGACCTAATTAATTTATTATTCTGGACATTTGTCCTTTAATTTTATGCTTTATGTCCACTTATAATATTTCATTCAAACGAAGTGTCTAATTTGGGGAGCGTCCATCGGTTCTAAGAAGAAAAAAGCGAGACTTAGGCAACAACACTTGGTTAGAGTGTTTGGTTGAAGTATTTTGGAAGGTATATATCTCCAATACCGTCGAACGTATTGCTTTGAAACTTTGTATGAAGATTCACTAGGGTAACTCCTTACACTTTCACTAAGCACCCACACCACCAATGACCTTGACCTTGACTTTAAAGACAAAAGAACTTAAGTCAAGTTTTCTTAGTTATAGTTTTTAGCTCTACTGATCAGAGATCAGCAGAGCTTATGCCGTGGTGCGGCGTCCGTCGTCCGTCTGTCTGTCTGTCCGTCTGTTCGTAAACTTTTTTTTGTAGCGACTTCTCCTCTGAAACTACTGAATGGATTTTCATGAAACTTTACAAAAATGTTGCCCATGAAGTCTAGTTGATCCTAGCAAAAATTCATGTTGATGTGAAATCCAAGATGGCCGCCAGATCTAAAAATAGGTTTTTAAAAAACAAAGTTTGTAACGACTTCTTCATGAAAGCTATAAGTGATAATGATTTGGGACTTTTTCTAAAATGTTCAGCATGACATGATGTTGGTCCTTGTCAAAAATCGTTTTGATTCAACGTTAAACATGGCTGCCAGCGGCCATCTTTGTTTACATACAGTTATATAGTAAAAACTTGTAGCGACTACTCCTTTGAAACTACTTGACAGATTTTCATGAAACTTTACAGGAATGTTGCTCTTAATGTCTAATTGATCCTAGCAAAATTTCAGATCGGCCAGAAATTCAAGATGGCCACCACAGCTAAAAATAGATTTTTAAAAAAGAAGTTTGTAGCGACTACGTCTTGAAAACTATAAGTGATATTGATATGGGACTTTTTGTAAAATGATCAGCATGACATGATGGTTATCAGAGTCAAACATTATTTTCATTCGACGTTAAACATGGCTGCCAGTGGCCATCTTTGTTTACATAGAGTTATATGATGAAAACTTGTAGCGACTACTCCTCTGAAACTACTTGACGGATTTTCATGAAACTTCACAGGAATGTTGCTCTTGATGTCTAATTGATCCTAGCAAAATTTCAGGTCACCCGGAAATTCAAGATGGCTGCCATGGCTAAAATTAGATTTTCAAAATACAAGTTTGTAGCGACTACTACTTGAAGACTATAAGTGATATTGATATTGGACTTTTTGTGAAATATTCAGCATGACATGATGTTGGTCCTTGTCAAAAATTATTTTGATTCAACGTTAAACATGGCTGCCAGCAGCCATCTTTGTTTACATAGAGTTATATAGTAAAAACTTGGAGCGACTAATCCTTTGAAACTACTTGGCAGATTTTCATGAAACTTTACAGGAATGATGCTCTTAATGTTTAATTGATCCTAGCAAAATTTCAGATCGGCCAGAAATTCAAGATGGCCGCCATAGCTTAAATTAGATTTTTTAAAAAAGAAGTTTGTAGCGACTACGTCTTGAAAACTATAAGTGATATTGATATGGGACTTTTTGTAAAATGATCAGCATGACATGATGGTTATCAGAGTCAAACATTATTTTGATTCGACGTTAAACATGGCTGTCAGCGGCCATCTTTGTTTACATAGAGTTATATAATGAAAACTTGTAGCGACTATTCCTGTGAAACTACTCAACGGATTTTCATTAAACTTCACAGGAATGTTGCTCTTGATGTCTAATTGATCCTAGCAAAATTTCAGGTCGGCCGGAAATTCAAGATGGCCGCCACGGCTAAAAATAATTTTTCAAAAAACAAGTGTAGCGACTACTTCCTGAAATAAAAATCAATCAGTAGAGCTTCAAGGTCATTGACCTCTTGTTGGTTAAAGTTTTTTGGAAGGTATAGTCAAAACCGGTCACCGCGGTATGGCGTGACTCTGGCCATAACGGTCAGCCTTTGGTCCTCCCAATACATTCCGCTATAAATCCCACCTTTAAAAAAACAAGACCTGCTCAACGTGGTCAGTGGCCGGTGTAAATGAGTCCAATTAGTGTCCAATTATCACTTATAACGGTCATCGTCAATTGAATCCCAAAACAAAAGTAGGTAGATACTGCGAGATCTCGCGTGAAATTGAATCACGTGTTCGTTGCTATGTAACTATGTAAACTTATTCGCGTTGTACAAACATTGACTGGTATTGATGATCGATAATTGCTTTAATCGCTTGGCAGGTATAATTATGTGGTGATTATTATCTTTTGTTATCGAATAAATTGATTTCTACTTGGTATGGGATGGCGATTTGTCCGTCGTCTGTCTGTCCGTTTGTTAACTTTTACCTCGTTAAGACGATAGGGGGCCTTCATTTCTCATCCGATCTTTACCAAACTTTAACATATTATTAATATCAAAGAATGCTAGGACAAGTTCGAAAACCAACAAGATCAGACTAGTGACAGCGGAGTTATGGCCTTTGATTTAGATAAAAATGCTATGTTTTATGTTTTGCTTCGTTAAGACGATAGGGCCTTTATTTTCATTCCCATCTTTACCAAACTTTACCAGATTGTTAATATCAATGAAAGCTCGTAAACCAGCCAGATCGAACCAGTAACAGTGTAGTTATGGCCCTTGATTGTTAAAAATGCTATATTTTGCCTCATTAAGAAGATAGGGCCTTCATTTTTCATCCGATCTTTACCAAACTTTACCAGATTGGTAATATCAATGAAAGCTCGGACAAGTTCGAAAACCAGCCAGATCGGACCAGTAACAACGGAGTTAGGGCCCTAGATTTCGTTAAAAATGCTATATTTTGCTTGTTAATATGGTAGGGCCTTCATTTTTCATCTGATCTTTACCAAACGTTACCAGATTTTTTTACTTTCTTGTTTTATTATTATATTTTTTCGTTTATTTTTTTTATTTATTTATTTTTTTATTTTATTTTTTTTTTTAATTTTTTTTAATATTTTATTTTTTTATTATTTTTTTTTAATTTTTTTAATTTTTTCATTATTTATTTTTATTATTATTATTTTTTTTTATTTTTATTTTTATTTTTTTAAATTTAATTTTTTTTTTTCTTTCTTTTTTTTTTTAAACCAGCCATATCGGACCAGTGACAGTGGAGTTATGGCCCTTCATTTAATTTAAAAATGCTATATTTTGCCTTGTTAAGATGATAGGGCCTTCATTTTTCATCCGATCTTTACCAAACTTTACCAGATTGTTAATATCAATGAAAGCTCCAAAAAACAGGCATATTGAACCATTTACACAGGAGTTATGGCCTTTGATTTTATGAAATATGCTATATTTTGGCCTCAGTAAGACGAAAGGGCCTTCATTTGGGCGGATTTCAGTGAAACATTTCTGAACCAAAAAGAAACTCTTTTAGGGATGATCAGTTCCAGGTCTAGTTGTGCAAATCATCGCCGTGTTCCGCTTGAATGATTTTTGGCAGAGTTACGGCCCTTTAAAGGTTTTAATACACAAACTTTGTCTAGACTAGTTTTCCTGAACCCCTCGCCAGATTTCAATGAAACTTTACAGGGATGATGAGAGTGAGCACCAAGCCTAGTTGTGCATATCATCGTCGCGTTCCGGTTTACAGATTTTTGACAGAGTTAAAGGTTTTTGATATTCAAACATTTTCTGGGCTAATTTTCCTGAACCCCTGGCTGGATTTCAACGGAACTTGACAAGGATGATCAGTATCAAGCCTAGTTGTGCATGTCATCGCCATATTCTGGTTGAATGATTTTTGGCAGAGTTATGGCCCTTTAAACGTTCTAATAGACAAACTTTGTCCAGATTAGTCTCTTCTGAACTCCTTGCCGGATTTCAACAAATCTTGGTGGGGATGATCAGTACCAAGCCTAGCTGCACCTGTCATTGCCATGTTCTGGTTGAATGCATTTTGGCAGAGTTAAGACTCCTTAAAGGTTTTAATACACTAACTTTGTACATACTAGTTCTCTTGAACCTCTGGCTGGATTTCATCAAAACTTGGCAGGGATGATCAGTACCAAGCCTAGTTGTGTATGTCATCGCCATGTTCCGGTTGAATGATATTATACATAAACTTTATGTTTAGCCAGTAGAGCGTCCACAGGCCCTCTTGGGCCTCTTGTTTTTAGCTCTACTGGCCGAAGGCCAGCAGAGCTTATGGGATGCCGAGTTGTCCGTCGTCCGTCGGTCATCCGTCGTCCGTCCGTCGTTAACTTTTGTCTCTTTAAGACAATAGGGCCTTCATTTTTCATCTGATCTTTACCAAACTTTACCAGATTGTTAATGTCAATTAAAGCTCGGACAAGTTCGAAAACCAGCCAAATCGGAACAGCGGAGTTATGGCCTTGATTTAGTTAAAGATGCTATATTTTGCCTCGTTAAGACGATAGGGCGTTCATTTTTTATCCGATCTTAACCAAACTGTACTAGATTGTAAATGTCAATGTTAGCTCGGACGAGTTCAAAAAGCAGCCAGATTGGACCAGTAACAACAGAGTTATGGCCCTTGATTTAGTTAAAAATGCTATATTTTGCCTCGTTAAGACGATAGGGCTTCAATTTTTCATCCGATCTTTAACAAACTTTACCAGATTGTTAATGTCAATAAAGCTTGGACAAGTTCGAAAACCAGCCAAATCGGACCAATAACAGCAGAGTTATGGCCCTTGATTCCGTTAAATATGCTATATTTTGCCTTGTTAAGGCAATAGAGCGTTTTACGATCTGTAGCGGTGCAAGAGGAAAATAGACTATATTAACCCTTCTCTTGCTACATATATATAATGGACTCTTCTTTCTTTGAATTAAGACGTTAAGGCGATAGAGCCTTCATTTTTCATCTGATCTTTACCAAACTATACCAGATTTTTTTACTTTTTTTCTTTTATTACCGTATTTTACGTTGTATAGTACGCACCCGTGTATAGTACGCATCGCCCTTCTCAGAGGTCAAAACGGGGGTAAAAATTGTTTCCGTGTATAATACACATCCTAGATGAACCATTCGACGAAAATAAAAGGTTAAAAAAAAATATATAAAAAAATCTCTAATTGCATCACGATCGAGAAAATTAGCGTACAAAAGAAAACAACACCGGAACAATATAATTACTTCAATCATTAATTGCCAATTTTCAGGAGAGTACCTATCTTGTATCACAACTCATCAATGAGCCGATTATAATGCCGCAGGCAATTGTCCATAATCCGATAATTACATCTACTAGAACAAATACAACAAAGTCGTTGGTTACCGCAATCCATTACGCCGATTATACTAACATTGTGTATTCACGGGAACCAGTGCTTATCATAAGTGTAACGCGTGATCAGTTACCTGTACACAATGGAAATACCCCGGTAAAATCTGTTAAAGGTCACACGACGTGTCAAAGTGCATCCTCAGAAATAGTCGCTACTTGCGTCAACTTCAAAGGATTATAGAAATAGAATGACCCACTCTACCTGTGTTTAAAGTGTGTCTATACTGCGTTTTGCAAAACTTGTGAAATGTATAAACAATTAAGCGGATAACAGCAAAACAAAGGGAAAACATGATCATCCTTTATTGAAATTCTGCAACAAATATGCAAGTATTATCATCGCTTTTACTGTCGTCTGCAAGTGTCGTCTGGTGGATTTAACCTACTACCAGTATCATGGGAATCACGTGATATCAAGTCAGCCAGCTGATATAAACAACAAAACAAGGGCCGAATTTCGTTCACTCACTTATTAAAATTCTACAACAAATATGCAAACATTTATATAAAAACAAGCTTTATAATAAACTTTATTCATTTCTAAGTCGAATTAAGTCAATAAATTGCTTGAATAAAGCGAGTAAGTCACGAGTAAAGTATTATCGGCATTCACAAATGTCTGTCTGTTCGTCCCCGATGTTTTCATCGGCATTTTTTCTCCATTCTGACATCGATTTTCTGCATATAAAATGCAAGAAAATAGTTTTTTGTATTGTTTCCTTGTATTGTACGCATCCCCTTTTGGAAACCGTAAAAGAATTAAAAAAACTGCATACTATACAAGGTAAAATACGGTATTTTTTTTTTTTTTCTTTTTTTTTTATTATCTCTACTGGCCAAGTTCGAAAACCAGCCAGATCGGACCAGTAATGGCGGAGTTATGGCTCTTGATTTAGTTAAAAATGCTATATTTTGTCTCTTTAAGACGAGAGTCACTCGCTTCATTGATGTTATAAGAGCCATATTTGCTAGTAGAGCGTCCACAGGCCCTCTTGGGCCTCTTGTTTTATCTTGAGTTGATTGTAAGTAATTGAGTCGGTGTTTAAACATCATCAGTCAGTCATATAGTAAGGACCTATTGTAGGCTTATTGAAAAATGGCTTCCAAACGTAAGGCTCCCAAAACCAATTGAAAAATGGCCACAGTTCTAGGGTCATAGCAGAGATATGTGGTGTAGGTCATACAAAAATTCAACAAACCTTAAAAAGAAAAGCAGAGATTATGGAGGATTTTTGTAAAAATGCAAATCCAGAGAGGAAAGACAACGAATACATCTTTAATAAATTAAACAAGTGTATACTTTTCATGATATGTATGTTGAAATAAAGATTGATTTGACATAACACTATGTTTCATAACTTCATACTTTACATGTACAGTTATGCAACATGACCCTCTATATAACAGCCACCTGTCTATAGCAGCCAACTTAGGTGACCGCTATAGACAGGTTTGACTGTATATATCTCCAATACCGTCCCTTAGGTGACCGCTATAGACAGGTTCGACTGTATATATCTCCAATACCGTCCCTTAGGTGACCGCTATAGAAGGTTCGACTGGATATATCTCCAATACCGTCCCTTAGGTGACTGCTATAGACAGGTTTGACTGTATATATCTCCAATACCGTCCCTTAGGTGACTGCTATAGACAGGTTCGACTGTATATATCTCCAATTCCGTCCCTTAGATGACCGCTTTAGAAGGTTTGACTGTAGATATCTCCAATACCGTCCCTTAGGTGACCGCTATAGACAGGTTCGACTGTATATATCTCCAATACCGTCCCTTAGGTGACCGCTATAGAAGGTTTGACTGTATATATCTCCAATACCATCCCTTAGATGACCGCTTTAGAAGGTTTGACTGTATATATCTCCAATACCGTCCCTTAGGTGACCGCTATAGACCGGTTCGACTGTATATATCTCCAATACCGTCCCTTAGGTGACCGCTATAGAAGGTTTGACTGTATATATCTCCAATACATTCCCTTAGGTGACCGCTGTAGACAGGTTCGACTGTATATATCTCCAATACCGTCCCTTAGGTGACCGCTAAAGAAGGTTTGACTGTATATATCTCCAATACCGTCCCTTAGGTGACCGCTATATACAGGTTCGACTGTATATATCTCCAATACCGTCCCTTAGGTGACCGCTATAGAAGGTTTGACTGTATATATCTCCCAATACCGTCCCTTAGGTGACCGCTATAGGCAGGTTCGACTGTATATATCTCCAATACCATCCCTTAGGTGACCGCTATAGACAGGTTCGACTGTATATATCTCCAATACCGTCCCTTAAATGACCGCTATAGAAGGTTTGACTGTATATATCTCCATACCGTCCCTTAGGTGACCGCTATAGACAGGTTCGACTGTATATATCTCCAATTCCGTCCCTTAGATGACCGCTTTAGAAGGTTTGACTGTAGATATCTCCAATACCGTCCCTTAGGTGACCGCTATAGACAGGTTCGACTGTATATATCTCCAATACCGTCCCTAAGGTGACCGCTATAGACCGGTTCGACTGTATATATCTCCAATACCGTCCCTTAGGTGACCGCTATAGAAGGTTTGACTGTATATATCTCCAATACATTCACTTAGGTGACCGCTGTAGACAGGTTCGACTGTATATATCTCCAATACCGTCCCTTAGGTGACCGCTAAAGAAGGTTTGACTGTATATATCTCCAATACCGTCCCTTAGGTGACCGCTATATACAGGTTCGACTGTATATATCTCCAATACCGTCCCTTAGGTGACCGCTAAAGAAGGTTTGACTGTATATATCTCCAATACCGTCCCTTAGGTGACCGCTATATACAGGTTCGACTGTATATATCTCCAATACCATCCCTTAGGTGACCGCTATAGAAGGTTTGACTGTATATATCTCCAAGACCGTCCCTTAGGTGACCGCTATAGACAGGTTCGACTGTATATATCTCCAATACCGTCCCTTAAATGACCGCTATAGAAGGTTTGACTGTATATATCTCCATACCGTCCCTTAGGTGACCGCTATAGAAGGTTTGACTGTATATA
This sequence comes from Cyrtodaria siliqua, assembly GCA_037043455.1. Classification (NCBI taxonomy): domain Eukaryota; kingdom Metazoa; phylum Mollusca; class Bivalvia; order Adapedonta; family Hiatellidae; genus Cyrtodaria; species Cyrtodaria siliqua. The sequence goes on from JAWPHD010002564.1 coordinate 151,911, forward strand.
TCTCCAATACCGTCCCTTAGGTGACCGCTATAGGCAGGTTCGACTGTATATATCTCCAATACCATCCCTTAGGTGACCGCTATAGAAGGTTTGACTGTATATATCTCCAAGACCGTCCCTTAGGTGACCGCTATAGACAGGTTCGACTGTATATATCTCCATACCGTCCCTTAGGTGACCGCTATAGAAGGTTTGACTGTATATATCTCCATACCGTCCCTTACGTGACCGCTATAGACAGGTTCGACTGTATATATCTCCAATACCGTCAATTAGGTGACCGCTATAAACAGGTTCGACTGTATATATCTCCAATACCGTCCTTAGGTGACCGCTATAGACATGTTCGACTGTAGATATCTCCAATACCGTCCCTTAGGTGACCGCTGTAGACAGGTTCGACTGTATATATCTCCAATACCGTCCCTAAGGTGACCGCTATAGACCGGTTCGACTGTATATATCTCCAATACCGTCCCTTAGGTGACCGCTATAGAAGGTTTGACTGTATATATCTCCAATACATTCACTTAGGTGACCGCTGTAGACAGGTTCGACTGTATATATCTCCAATACCGTCCCTTAGGTGACCGCTAAAGAAGGTTTGACTGTATATATCTCCAATACCGTCCCTTAGGTGACCGCTATATACAGGTTCGACTGTATATATCTCCAATACCGTCCCTTAGGTGACCGCTATAGAAGGTTTGACTGTATATATCTCCAATACCGTCCCTTAGGTGACCGCTATAGGCAGGTTCGACTGTATATATCTCCAATACCATCCCTTAGGTGACCGCTATAGAAGGTTTGACTGTATATATCTCCAAGACCGTCCCTTAGGTGACCGCTATACATGTAGACAGGTTCGACTGTATATATCTCCAATACCGTCCCTTAAATGACCGCTATAGAAGGTTTGACTGTATATATCTCCATACCGTCCCTTAGGTGACCGCTATAGAAGGTTTGACTGTATATATCTCCAATACCGTCCCTTAGGTGACCGCTATAGGCAGGTTCGACTGTATATATCTCCAATACCATCCCTTAGGTGACCGCTATAGAAGGTTTGACTGTATATATCTCCAAGACCGTCCCTTAGGTGACCGCTATAGACAGGTTCGACTGTATATATCTCCATACCGTCCCTTAGGTGACCGCTATAGAAGGTTTGACTGTATATATCTCCATACCGTCCCTTACGTGACCGCTATAGACAGGTTCGACTGTATATATCTCCAATACCGTCAATTAGGTGACCGCTATAAACAGGTTCGACTGTATATATCTCCAATACCGTCCTTAGGTGACCGCTATAGACAGGTTCGACTGTATATATCTCCAATACTGTCCCTTAGGTGACCGCTATAGACAGGTTCGACTGTATATATCTCCAATATCGTCCTAAGGTGACCGCTATAGACAGGTTCGACTGTATATATCTCCAATACCGTCCTTAGGTGACCGCTATATCTCCAATACCGTCAAATGTATTGCTTTGAAACGTTGTATGAACATTGACTAGGGTAACCCCTTACACTTTCACTAAGCAGGGCTTTTTTTCAGAAATAGGGGAAGAGGTCTAGGCCCTTCAATAGGGGGAAAAAACATGATTTTCGAGTTAAATGGGAAAAAATAATGCGAATTCAAGATATTGGGGGAACAGTTTCATTAACAATCACATTTTCATCATTTCAGAGGTAGATTAATGTAACGGTAGTGGAAATCATGGTTCAAGCATAAAGGGACACATGACAATCTTGATTTTTTAAAAAGTAGCGGCGTCCAGTTAGTTTTTCTACATAAATTGCATTTGTTCAATCATTAATGTTAATTATAAGAATTGTATTAAGCCATTTGCTTTTGCATATTATTAATTTTTGATATTATTGCACCAATAATATATTAAAATTTACAGTATAATAAGACGAAATAGTGAATACTTGATTATTTAAATGTGTCCTTTTAACGTTACCATCACCTACAGTTGCAGCCAGCAGTATTAACTTTGTTTTGTCTTTCACTATATGAAGAACACATAGATCTGTTTCATTAACAATCACATTTTCATCTTTTCAGAGGTTCACATTACATGGTCCCACCTTAATTCCATTAAGCGATTGGAAAGCTTATATTAACAGGATTTTATAACGGATATCTATTAAATGTTTTAATTTTACCATATGCAAACTTTTTAAGCCGAAATTAAGGTTTTCTTTCATACCCCAGCCAACCCCATTTTCGCTTCTTGGAGAAGGGGTTTTATGGGGTATGAAAGTTAACCACGTAATGATGTAACAGAAGTGGAAATTACAGTTCAAGCATTTCCATTTTAGTGTATGTGATGTGACCATCTCCTACAGTTGCAGTCAACTATTAACATTGTTTTGTCTTTCACAATCTGAAGACATTTCAGTTTTTATTAACAATAACATTTTCTTCTTGTCTTAAAACCTACAAACAGTTATAATCTGTTAAGAAAACATTCTTTCAGTACTAGAATTATCTTTATGCATTTACATAATTTTTACACAAGATACTGTCATAAAACTGATAATGGTATTTTGAAAAAAAGACTTTAATTATTTTAATACATAACTACAATTGTGAACAAATACCATAATTTAGTCAGTTGTCTTATTTCTCTGTTGTAGCAATATCACACTAGCAATATCACACTAACTTAACCTTAACTTGATACCAGATGGCACTTATTCATTTTATTGTTGTTTTCTTTCAGTTTTTGTTTTGTTTTCTTTCAGTTTATGTTCTCATGCATATTAATTTTATTGTGTTTTGTATTTTATATATATATACATATTAACAAATATATCTTAATATTACATATTTCGCTTTAAGACTAAAATGTTAAAAGGTCAGGGCACGAAAATTCCACTCGTCTGCTCGTATTGACGAGTGAAATTCGAAACCAGACGAGTGAAACCCATGAATCGGTCGTCCGAGAGGATGAGTAACATTGCAGTAGAAAAAACAACAAAGAAAATAGTTCTTACATAGTTTATTAAGCGATTAAATGCAGTAAATAGTCGCAACTCTGTTTATTCAGCGATATATTGCAATTTAAGTCAACATGATATTGGAAAATTGACGCATTTCCATTTTGGGACGTTCTAAAATGCAGCCCCCGTTCTAATTTCATGGAGCGCGAATGTTACGGTATTTGATGTTATACAAATAACTCTTTCACTGGGGAAATCTTTAAGGGCAAAAGTCAGCCTTTAGGTAACTGGGGCCAGGGCCTTCAGGAAGGGGAATTGCAAAAAGTATGCTGTTTTCCTGTATTGGAGTTTAACATTTTCTAATAATTTTTTTTTTTTTTTGAGAGGGAAATTTTTCCCAGGAAAAGGGGGGAAATATATACCATGCCAGAGTAACTGTAATGGCCATGATCAGACTGTAGTGAACAATAGAATATGAATATAGTCATCTATAATACTGGTCAAAGTTTCATAATTTTCATTGATTTATATAAAGAAAAAACAACAACATTATGATGTTTCCCTTTGTTTTATTTATATATAATAGTGTTAAATGATGGTATCTGATTACTTTGACTTATGAACTATTACAATCAGAGCAGGACGAGTAAACATCCTATAAGGACGAGTAACATGTCAGTGTATACAGTAAAAGATGAGTATACATTAAAATATATTTCGTCCCCTGAAGGTGTTTCCTCTACTCTTCTGATCAAACACTGCCCCTCTACTAACCTTGGCCTTAACTTTACACTCAAATGGACAACCAATAGTTTCCCCAGTTTTCTGTAAAGTATTTATCTCTCTGAATATAGTTTTTAAAAATTCACATACACTTACTACCTTCCCAAGTACCACCCAATAAAAAATAAAAGATAGATATATACACCCCTACCCCTACGACCCCAACAAAACAAACCCTTGTTGTGAATGAACAAAACCTCAGAAGGCGAGACAGCCCAAGGCTGTGGCCTTGTTTTGTATTTTTAGCTGCCTGCATTTTTTAGTGAACAGTGAATATATGTTTGTCGTTATCTAAATATTCGAGTGTGCCATGTAGATGATAACGGTATATATATATATTTGTAATTTTCTGTATTTCAGCCATGTGGTGTGGATTATGAAATGAAGACCTATGTTGCCGAGAGTTTAGATGAAAAGCCACATAAAAGGTACGATAACTGTCAGTCTGTCATGGGCATCCATTAGGCTGTCATGTTAATGTGGATATCATCAGAGATTCATGGCTCATTAGCATTTTTCATAGTCTCTGACTTAAAATCACTTGCCCCTCACCACCGTAGGTTTGATCCCTCAGGGGCCTAGGAATATTTATGTGAGGAAGCTATTTAGCTGGCTTGCAGAACGTCGGGTGTTCGACCGAGGTGCCCACACATGCACGAAAATGGCCTAGAGAGTCATCTGGGGTCTTTCTCCACCAATGGAAGCTGGAAAGTCGCCATTATGACCTTAGCTGTTGGTGTGACTATAAATTCTAATTCAGTTCAATTCAGTTATCCGGAAATATCCGGTACTCTGCTCTGAAGTTGAACGCTCAATGGTTCTGGAACCAATAACAAGTTATCTAGACCCTTATACTGCTGTTCATAATTACAGCTATCCATGAGAAAGGAAAGCAACGTTTATAAATCTACATTTTTAAGCCGTTATTCCTGGGTACAGATGAGCACTGGTGTTCAGCCATTATGTAAATCTACATCTTTAAGCCATTATTCCTGGGTACGGTTGAGCACTGGAGTTCAGCCATTGTATAAATCTACATCAAGCCGTTATTCAAGGGTACAGTTGAGCACTGGTGTTCAGCCATTATATGGGGGCGTCCGTGGCCAAGTGGTAAGAGTCTCTGACTTGCAATCACTTGCCCCTCACCACTGTAGGTTCGATCCTTCAGGGGCCTAGGAATCTTTATGTGAGGAAGCTATCCAGCTGGCTTGTGGAACGTCGGTGGTTCTACCCAGGTGCCCGCCCGTGCACGAAAATTGTCCGAAGGGGCACCTGGGGTCTTCCTCCACCAGTAGAAGCTGGAAAGTCGCCATATGACCTTAGCTGTTGGTGCGACTATAAAAACCAATTCAATTCAATTCAGCCATTATATAAAATCTACATCTTTAAGCCATTATTCCTGGGTACAATTGAGCACTGGAGTTCAGCCATTATATAAATCTACATCTTTAAGCCATTATTCCTGGGTACAGTTGAGCACTGGAGTTCAGCCATTATATAAATCTGCATCTCCTGGGTACAGTTGAGAACTGGAGTTCAGCCATTATATAAATCTACATCTTTAAGCCATTATTCCTGGGTACAGTTGAGCACTGGAGTTCAGCCATTATATAAAACTACATCGTTAAGTCATTATTCCTGGGTACAATTGAGCACTGGAGTTCAGCCATTATATAAATCTGCATCTCCTGGGTACAGTTGAGCACTGGTGTTCAGCCATTATATAAATCTACATCTTTAAGCCATTATTCCTGGGTACAGTTGAGCACTGGTGTTCAGCCATTATATAAATCTACATCTTTAAGCCATTATTCCTGGGTACAATTGAGCACTGGAGTTCAGCCATTATATAAATCTACATCTTTAAGCCATTATTCCTGGGTACAGTTGAGCACTGGAGTTCAGCCATTATATAAATCTGCATCTCCTGGGTACAGTTGAGCACTGGAGTTCAGCCATTATATAAATCTACATCTTTAAGCCATTATTCCTGGGTACAGTTGAGCACTGGAATTCAGCCATTATATAAATCTACATCTTTAAGCTATTATTCCTGGGTACAGTTGAGCACTGGAGTTCAGCCATTATGTAAATCTACATCTTTAAGCCATTATTCCTGGGTACAGATGAGCACTGGAATTCAGCCATTATGTAAATCTACATCTTTAAGCCATTATTCCTGGGTACAGATGAGCACTGGAGTTCAGCCATTATGTAAATCTACATCTTTAAGCCATTATTCCTGGGTACAGATGAGCACTTGAATTCAGTCATTATATAAATCTACATCTTTAAGCCATTATTCCTGGGTACAGTTGAGCACTGGAATTCAGCCATTATATAAATCTACATCTTTAAGCTATTATTCCTGGGTACAGTTGAGCACTGGAGTTCAGCCATTATGTAAATCTACATCTTTAAGCCATTATTCCTGGGTACAGATGAGCACTGGAATTCAGCCATTATGTAAATCTACATCTTAAAGCCATTATTCCTGGGTACAGATGAGCACTGGAGTTCAGCCATTATGTAAATCTACATCTTTAAGCCATTATTCCTGGGTACAGATGAGCACTTGAATTCAGTCATTATATAAATCTACATCTTGAAGTCATTATTTCTGGGTACAGTTGAGCACTGGAGTTCAGCCATTATAAAAATCTACATCTTGAAGTCACTATTCCTGGGTACAGTTGAGCACTGGAGTTCAGCCATTATATAAATCTACATCTTTGAGCCGTACTTCCTGGGTACAGTTGAGTACTCAGGGCTCGACATTAAGGACTGTCCACCTGCCCGGGGCAGGTAAAACTTGGCTCCGGGCAGGTAAAGTCTCAAAGGCTCAATCCCATCGGGCAACTTCAAAACTAAGGGACAATGACTATAAAATATGACAAAATACAAAAGAAACCCATCGCTCTTTGCAGCTTTCCGATATTATTATTGTTGTTAGGTACATTGTAAGTACTGGACAAGCTTTTAGAATTCTCAGAAAAGTGCTGTGAGAGTTATGACAGTAAGTGGTCTAATACTCTTGAAGACTCAAACAGTCAAACTCGGGTCTAAATAATTGGGCAACCAACCAACTGGCATGGGTAAGTAAATTTCAGAGTTATCTTGCCCCATGGGTAAGTTGTCCATAATGTTGACGTCGAGCCCAAGTATTGGAGTTCAGCCATTTTATAAATCTGCATCTTTAAGCCATTATTCACGGGTACAGTTGAGTATGTCAACATATGTCAGCCAACATGTGTTTGATAATGAGCTAACATTAAAAAAATTATTCTGATGATCACGCATTTCGTGTTTTAAGCATGGATATTATTTGTTATGTTGTAATAACAATATTGATGAACTCTCCAAATGTACCATATCGATGCAGCCTGCAACAGAATAATCACGCTTCTCCGAGCCCACTGATATACATGGTGGTGGCGTTTTTTGTCTTGAGTGTGTAGCCCATATATTGTGCCTTTTTTGTGTAACCGATAACATTGCTGTTTCAGACAAGCCATTCCTGTTAAAAGGAAAAATTATTATTTACTATAGTTACTATGGATTTAAATCATGCATGTTACAGTAATATTCTTATAAATCAACCAAAAGATGTTAAAATAGCATATTTATGGGGCAGTTCTAGCTTATCCGCATAAACAAATATTTGTATTTGTATTTTTCTTCTGACACTATATTCTTAAAAAAAACGTCGAGGAATTTTAATTATTAACACGCGTCCGTTCCCTTGGACCAATTTATTTCAAGTAAAAACACAAAATAAGTAATATCATAACAAACTTTTTGAATATAAAGGGTGCAATTTCCACCATATATTATTATTAGATTGATTAGGCTTGCCCCAAAAATGCAGAAAATCTCAAGCCTTGCCATTCTTTGTTGTCCCTATGTGTCAAATATCAAAGCTCTCAGATAATTAATAATGTCACAGCCCTTGAAAACGTATATACAAGATTGAAAAGTTCAAAGCATTGGAACTGTATAATCATGCATTTGCATTTTTCCCCCTTAACATGAAACTTACCTGTATTGGGATTTTTTATGCAATCATCAGGAGATATCGGGAGATGCAGTGTATATAAAAGTCAGTCATAAAGAGTTTAAAGGGGTTGATGCAATATTTTCAAACAATATTTAAAAGCGCTCTGAAAAACTTGAAAAAAGCTGAAAGAATTATCAAAATACCATGGAAAGTAAAGGAGATATGACCTATTGAAAATTTGCAAAGAACATAAATGGAGGCGGCCATCTTAGAACGATGATGTCATCGTGCCTTTTTACCATATATGGCATACTACTACAGTAAGAATACAGTAAGAATACAGTAAGAATATTGACAAAATGTATTTTAAAGCAAAGAAAATCACTGCAAATTGATCAAAAATAAATTGTATGCTTATTTTTCATTTGCAGGGATTTTATTTTGTCAATACGCCATATATGGTAAAAAGGCGCGATGACATCATTCCAAGATGGCCACCTCCATTTATGTTCTTTACAGATTTTTAATAGGTCATATCTTCTTTATTTTTCATGGCATTTTGATAATTCTTTCAGCTTTTTTCAAGTTTTTCAGAGCCCTTTAAAATAAACCTTGTTTGAAAATAGTGCATCAATCCCTTTAAATGGGGAAAATATATATCAACGATACTGATTTTTAGCCAAAATACATATAACATTTGTTAGTGGTACTTACATGCTGCACTTTTCGATTTTCACTTGATTACACATAAAAAAGAAATAATAAAATCAAAATAACATTCAGCATCCATACAAGTCTTCATCAAATGAACTTGTAGAAAACTGGTCTCATACTTTAGTACAAAACGTGGAAATCAGCACTGCAAGATGGATTTAACCCTTGAACCGCTAAGCACAACTATAATAGCCTTTGTGTCCATTGTAAACTCAGATCAGCCTGCGATTAACTCCCAGGCTGATCAGGGTTTACAATGTCTGGCTGCTGATCAGTCATTTCCCCCAAAACACCCTTTGGTCACATATGAAATGGAATGGACTTAATTTAAAGAAAGAACAGTTTATTGTATATATTTAGAGGGTTAAGGGTTAATTTATTAAATAAACTGAAATCTCAGCATCAGTCAGTGACACTCAGGAAAATGCATATTGAATCTGTAGGGATGGTGGGGTCTGTCTGTAAGACCCTGTGTCAGGAGGTTTCATTGTTACAGTATCTTATGGTTGCCAACTCATCCCAAAGGTCTTATTGGAAGAAACTCCTACAGTTGGAATCTAAATTAATCTCTGCAGGATTCTCCGAGAAACATCAGCCAAGTGACAGACATATTATCCCAGTGGGATTATCAAGGTATCTTTATGGAAGTATAATGGCATTAAGAACCTAGGGTGGCATTTTTTGTGGAGAGCTGATTTTAAAGGGACATTTTGAAGTATTTATTAAGCATCCAGAGGGGACTATAGGTTTGCTTGATGTCTACCATTCCTTCCCATGATCCCACAGTTCCCACAGTTCCGTTTCCACTCAGTAACTTTAGTTTCCCTTAAGGGATTTTTAAAGAAACTTCACCACAAGCTTTAAGGCGGAGCTCATGAACAGAAAGCTCGAAATTGTTATTGGGGTCATTTGGTCAATATTTGCAAATATGCAAGTTATGTATAAAAACTAATGAAAAACCACAAGTTTAGAAACATTCAAGAATGTCGTGTCACTTTTAAGGAGGTACATCATGCATTCCATGGGGGTCTAGTATCTACTTTAAAATTTACAATGGCATTTTCTTTTGGCCTAAACCTAGAATGAGCATGAGAAATGACACGTTATTTATCAGTAAATTCATCATGTGCTATTCTTGGTTACACACTACTAATTTAAGCATTTTACTCTAGATTCCATTCAAAATCTACAGTGCTGTAACACTGCGCATGTCCGTTTTTCAAACAGAAAAATAACAAGTAGGAAAATGTCCCTGTAATCTGAATCAAGCGTCTGTATCGATGGTCTATAAATAGGATACAGTATGTGTATTACATTGGGAAAGCCCAGTCTGATAGAGCAGTGATATTTTTTTTAATTCCTGAGGGTGTTGTAAATTGTTCAACAACTGACCTGGCTCATAAGCTCATAAATGAGAGATTTTAAAATAATATGTCATTAGAAAGATAATGTGTCATTAGAAAGATGATGTGTCATTAGAAAGATGATGTGTCATTAGAAAGATGATGTGTCATTAGAAAGATAATGTGTCATTAGAAAGATAATGTGTCATTAGAAAGATAATGTTTTATGCATTCATATTGCTTTGACTTAATGTGTCAAACTCGGTACCTCTTCTTTTATTAATTGAAAATAATGCAAGTTTAGTCTTTAAAATCCATATAAAATTGTGTTGACAATCGTTCCGTGGTCTACAAATCTACCTGCGCTGTTTGTTCTATTAATATATTATATGCAGCAGACGAGTAATGGAGTAATTTTACAGCGGCAGAGTTCAACGACCAATAGTACAATATCACAAGTACCCACTCATTGTCCTCAATGATAATAAGAAAACTGATAGTTTCCGCGTGTTAGATTAATAATCAGTCATTAACCTGCTGATGTATGTACAAATCACCACATTCCTATCCAATACTCACGAGTCAGCTACAAGAACACAAAATGTCTCGACTTAAATTCCAGCACTGTGACTTACATTCCAGCACTGCGACTTACATTCCAGCACTGCGACTTGCATTCCAGCACTGTGACTTACATTCCAGCAGCACTGCGACTTGCATTCCAGCACTGTGACTTACATTCCAGCACTGTGACTTACATTCCAGCACTGTGACTTGCATTCCAGCACTGCGACTTGCATTCCAGCACTGTGACTTACATTCCAGCACTGTGACTTACATTCCAGCACTGTGACTTACATTCCAGCACTGTGACTTACATTCCAGCACTGCGACTTACATTCCAGCACTGCGACTTACATTCCAGCACTGTGACTTACATTCCAGCACTGTGACTTACATTCCAGCACTGCGACTTACATTCCAGTACTGTGACTTACATTCCAGCACTGCGACTTACATTCCAGCACTGCGACTTACATTCCAGCACTGCGACTTACATTCCAGCACTGCGACTTACATTCCAGCACTGCGACTTACATTCCAGCACTGCGTTAATTGTTATTGGAACATCTCCAAGGTGGATCTGACTGGATATCAAATTGACCCTGTGGGAACACATAAAAATTAGTGCTAACAAATAACACGTGTTCTTAATGTTTCCCTGACCCTCCGCTCGAATCAATAACTAATTAATCAAATACTGTGACATGCATACAAAAAATCTCAGTTTTACAGTACTTCGCCTCACAGGTTATGCTGGTGAAATTGCTCTCCCGTCTCAAGTTTTGGAATACACACACTGTAAATTACATTTTATTCAATATAAGAGTAAAGAGTATAATAGGAAAATGGATTACAATGCGCATAAAGTTATAAGTTTTATAATCGAATATGACAGATTTGGATCTCGGTACACTACAGCATTTGCCAGTGAAATGGTTATTCATAATGTGACAGTGCGTTATATAGAGCTTAATAATCAGTGTTTTTGAGATACGGGAAATATCTCCCGAGGTAGAGAAATATTTTCCGTATCTCAAAAACACTGGTTATTAAACTATATATTACATAATTTAAAATGATATTTTGTTAATATTTCTAACGATTCACGCCTTTTTACACCAGTCTGCACGAGAACGCCAAGACGACGTTACGTCATACAAACAAAACAAGTGGAACCGGAACACATCGTTAATTTCCGTAATCGTTATTCCCTAGTGGCGGAATCTGACGACGACGTCCGTAAAACAATCGGAACGTCATTTGGCGTTCCCAGTAGAGCAAACGAATAGATATAGTTTTTCTGTTCCCAGTATTTCCTATAAAAATCACAAACAAATATGTAATATTATTGTCTATATGCAATTTTAAGATCTACAAACCAAGGATATCACTTCACATCACTGCCTTCAATATATACGCTAATTGCTATCAAAGTAAAATCTCTTCAAATGTTCTAGCCATGAGTACTGTTTTGATATGAACTCCAGCTGCAAATCACTTTCAAACGAAGCTGAAACATTGGATAGAGTTGCTGCCTTTGGACGAACATAAACTGCCCACATGTGCGTAATGATCAATCATCCTTGTAGAACCCCATCTTATATGTCTGTTTATCGCATCATCTTTTAACCCGAGCAATCGCAATGCAATAGCACAACCGCGGCGGATGCTATGCGCTGATTGACCACAATAAAGATTTATAGCCTTCAAGCGACATCGAGGTCGTGCTGACCTGTTTTGTAGATTTAGATGACTTATCTTTCATCCAAAACAAATAACCTGACCTTAAATTTGTATTAATTGATGCCGCATGCACAAGGTGTTGTTCTATTAGTGCTAAACCGGACACATACTCTCATCCTTTGAGCGTAAAAAAACTATATTCTTTGGGTTTTGTAAAGACATCGTTTTCCCTGAAATTTCGGATATAACCATGCCTTGATTGTCAGGTAATTCAAATATCCTGTCGCATGTTAGCTGAGCCATATCACCCGCTCTGTCACCAGTGTGGCATATTCTTTTTCAACCGAAAGCTGATATGACAAATATCTATAAAGCGAGCCCAGTTTGTCAAACATAAAAGGCACAGCTTGCTTTTTAACAACATTGCACACCGTTTGCCTAACGCCTTTAAATGTTTTTTTAGTATTAAAGCAGAAGCCGGGTTCCCCGTGCCAAGAATGGGGTTTCAGTCGCCCGACCGTCCAAGTCACAGAATAATGCCCTTTTTTTTCCAATTAGACTGTCCACAGATTTTTTGGACATCACAAGAACTTGTCCCTGGAGTACCTTTAAATTGACCTGCATCAGAATGCAGTTGTGTACGTCCCTGACGTTCCTTGTACTCCAAAAATCTTCGCAAATCATCTGGACTAGCATTATACATGTTTTTTCCGGTTGCAAACTACTCAAAAATCAGTGCTTTATCGCTACTCAATTTACACTGAATATGACGAAGAATCTGCTAAACCATCTAAATATGTTATTCTAGCATTAATAGCTGTGAGAGTTTCCTTATCAGTATGCAAAAAGCGCTGAGTTGCCTTTTCTTCCCGTTTCAGACCACACATTTTGCAATAAATGAAATCATAATCATTATGCGCTTGACAGCTACCGCATAAGACTAATCTGGTCTCCATTGCCTCCCCTAAAGTTACCATTGACTGCAAATATATAAATTGATAATAGTCAAACTTAAATTATTAAAATATATTAAAATTCAATCTAAATTGAATCGCTTACCAGGCAAGAAACGTGCGCAGGATGTAAAATGTAATCATCATAGTAAATTGTCAGAGACCAATAACACAAAGCGATTAAAGAAACGATAAATAATTACAACTAGCCTCTACTTTATTAGCTCGACTATTCGAAAAATAAGAGAGCTTATGTAATCACCCCGGGGTCGGCGTCCCACATTCAGGTTTGCGTGTAAGCTGTGTTTGCAAGTCTATAGCTCTTACATTTCTTATCCTAGCACAACCAAATTTGGCCATGGGCTTCCTTATAGCATTATCTTAAGGGCTGCATAAGCAATTTTGGTTCCTGTAACCCATGGGCTCCCATGTAACCCAAATTATGATAGCCCATAAAATGTGTCCCATTTCACATCAAATTTTGCGTGTAAGCTGTGTTTACAAGTCTATATCTCTTACAATTCTTACCCGAGCACAATCATATTTCGCCATTAGCTTCCTTATAGCATTATCTTAAGGGCTGCTTAAGTAATTTTGGTTCCTGTAACCCCTGGGCTCCTATGGAACCCAAATTCTGATAGCCCTTCAAATGTGTCTGTTTCACATCAAATTTTTTTCACATCAAATTTTACGTGTAAGCTGTGTTTACAGGTCTATATCTCTTGCATTTCTTGTCCTAGCTGAACTAAATTTTGGAATTGGTTTCCTTATAGTATGTTGTAAAGGGTTGGGTAATTAATTTTGTCTTCTGAAAATTCTGGGCTCCTATGGAACCCAAATAGTGATGGCCCATAAAATGTGCAATAAAGGCAGATCTAGGTTTGCATGTAAGCATGTATATATCTATAAATTTGGTTTGGGATTTCTTATAGCATTATGCATCTTATACATACTACACTCATATTGGGGCATGGGCTCCCTCCTCTCCCCCAGCCCCCACTCCCCTCCCACCCCTCCACACTTTTTTTTTTTTACTTTTTTTTACATTTATTTTTTTTACATATTTCTGTGTTGTTTTGGTCGATTCTTACACATATATGTTGCCCTCTTTCTCCCCCCCCCCCCCCCCACATATATGTTGCCCCCCCCCCCCCCCCCCCCCCCCCTCCACACTTGAAACTTTTTTTTTTTTTTTTTTTTTTACATATTTCTGTGTTGCTTTTGTAAACTCTTACAAATGTTGCTCCCTCCCCCGCTGCCCCCTCTCCTGCCATGCCCCAACTCCACCCCACACTCGAAACTAGACTATTATTATTAATTTTTTTTACATATTTCTGTGTTGTTTTGGTGAATTTTTACACATAGCTTCTTACACATATATGTTGCCCCCTGTCCCCCTCCCCCCCCCCCCCCCCCCACCCCCCAATACCCCCGGGTACTTGAAACTTTTATTTTTGTTTACATATGTCTGTGTTGCTTTTGTGAATTCTTACACATGTTGCCCCCTGCCCCCTCCCCTGCCCCCTCCCCTGCCCACACACCCAAAACTAGAATATTTTTATTTCATTTTATTTATTTTTTACATATTTCTGTGTTGCTTTTGTAAATTCTTACACATGTTGCCCCCTGTCCCCCTACTCCGCCACCCCCCTACCCCACTCCCCCCACCACATACTCGATACTAGAATAATTTTATTTAATTTTTATTTTTTTACATATTTCTGTGTTGTGTTACATATTTCTGTGTTGTTTTGGTCAATTCTTACAAATAGCTTCTTACACACACACGAACACACTCTTTTTTTTTGTCTTTTTTTTTGGACATATTTCTGTGTTTTGGTCAATTCTTATACATAGCTATGTTGCCCCACCTCCCCTCCCCCACCCCACCCCCACGCTCGAAATGGAATATTTTTATTTAATGTTTATTGTTTTTTACATATATCTGTGTTGTTTTGGTAAATTCTTACATATAGCTTCTGACACATATATGTTGCCCCCTCCACCCCATTCCCTGCCTCTCCACCCCCGACTACCTCCCCCACCTCCCCGCAACACTCCAATTTTTCTGTGTTGTTTTGATCAATTCTTACACCTAGCTTCTTACACGTAATATGCTGCTCCCTTCACCCCCTCACCCACACACACACACTCGAAAACCTTCTTTTTTTATTTTATTTTTTACATATTTCTGTGTTGTTTTGGTCAATTCTTACATATAGCTATGTTGCCCCCCCTCCCCACCCCCTCGCTCGACATGGAATATTTTTATATAATGTTTATTGTTTTTTTTACATATATCTGTGTTGTTTTGGTAAATTCTTTCACATAGCTTCTTACACATATATGTTGCCCCCTCCACCCCATTCCCTGCCTCTCCACCCCCCACTCGAAATATTTTTATTTTTTATTTTGTTTTACCATATTTCTGTGTTGTATTGGTCAATTCTTACATAGCTTCTTACACATATATGTTGCCGTCCCCAACCCCCGCCTCTCCCCCATCCCCACTCAAAACTCGATTTTTAATTATTTATTTTTTTACATATTTTTGTGTTGTTTTGGTGAATTATTACATAGCTTCTTACACATATATATTGCCCTCACCACCCCCACTACCCGCCCCACCCCCACCCCCACCCCCCACCCCCCACCCCCACTCAAAACTTGATTTTTTTTTATATATATTTTTTTTTACATATTTCTCTGTAGTTTTGATCAATTCTTACACATAGCTATGTTGCGCCCCCAAACCCCACCCCACATTGTTTTAGCCTTGTTTTCTGATGGTATATACTAGCTATATAATTTATTGTTCTCTGAAAAATCGAATAGTCGAGCTGCGCTGTTCTCCGACAGCTCTTGTTTACACCATACAATAATAAAACATTACGACAAACCAGTACATAAATAACAGTCTATTAAATCATTTTAGAATTATTTTTTGTTTAGAAATTGCCATATCAGAAATTCAGGAAACTCAATGAGTAATGCAAACACTTAAAATATTGATTTTTCTTCAGAACATGGAACTCAGTGTGTTCTCAGAACATAGTGAGTCTTTTATAGGAGACACTCGATGTGTTCTCAGAACACAGTGAGTCTTTTATACGCATTTTTAGCTTGACTGATCAAAGATCAGCAGAGCTTATGCCGTGGTGTGGCGTCCGTCCGTCTGTCTGTCTGTCCGTCTGTAAACTTTTCTTGTAGCGACTACTCCTCTGAAACAACGTGGCAGATTTTCACGAATCTTTACAGGAATGTTGCTCTTGATGTCTAGTTGATCCTAGCAAAATTTCAGCTCGGTCGGAAATTCAAGATGGCATCCACGGCTAAAAATAAAAATAAACAAGTTTGTGGCAACTACTTCTTGAAAACTGTAAGTGATACTGATATGGGACTTTTTCTAAAAAATGATCAGCATGACATGATATTATCGTTGTTGAAATTTATTTTAATTCCACATTAAACATGGCCACCAGGGGCCATCTTTGTTTACATAGAGTTGTATAGTAAAAACTTGTAGCGACTACTCCTCTGAAACTACTTCACGAATTTTCATGAAAGTTCACAGAAATGTTGCTCGTGATGTCTAGTTGAACCTAATGTAACATTTAATTTTCACCAAAAACATTTATTTGAAACGAACTATTGTCTTTACATAATGCGAATTTTTACAATAAAATCAACATTGTTTACATCACGTGACATACTTACTTTGACATGAACAGAAAAGTGCACCAATCACGACCGAATAAACATTACACACCCAATATGACTTTACTACACATCAATATGGACAAATATTGACGTTTCCTGTTACATTGAAAGTAAACGGAGCTTGTAAATGTGTATGCAATAATAAGCAGTATACTTTACACACCCATTTTAGTAAGTTAAACAATTTGTTCGTGTATGCATTTTCGCCGTCATAATTCAAGTGCACCACATCTCTTAAACGTTTCAGCTGTATATGATGATTATTGAGATAAACCCAACCGTTTTTTTTTCACAAATTCCTTTCATTCGAGCTTTCAATATACAAGCCCTTGCGTTAATAAATGCATCTCTTGTGATAATAATTGAGGACATAATCACAACTACATTTCCAGTACGCATTTCAAGCCCAGAACAGATCTTTGAAAGTTGTTCATATTCGTCCCTGTATAAGTGCATCTTACTCAAATTATTAACACCCGCATGAACGAGCAAAACCTTTGGCATAAATTTGTTTGCAAGCTGTACTAAATTATCAGTTATCTGACTGATTAAAGCCCCACTGATAGAAAATATGTGAGCCATCGGATTGTGCTATTTTGGGTCCAGTAGCTTTCGAAATACCGGGATTCTTGAGCAAAATCATTTTCCCCCAAGACATACAATTGCATCCTTGTGTTAGGAACAATACGAATAACCCAAGATTTTGATGGAGCCCAAGCAAGTCTGGAATAAAGCCTGTTTTTGAGGGCACCTTAATTATCCCGGTTTCTCCCTTATGCCCTATTACAAAAGCGTCCTCGACATACTGCAAAATCTTCGGAAGCCAGTAAGGTGTGATGTAATCAGTGGGTATAATTACCGAGCAGCAAAGTTTGCATTCCACAACAAACCTTATGACCGGTAGCATCAGACCAAATGGGGGAAATACGTAACAATTCTCCGACAGAATGACATTTTGAGAGAAAAGATTTGCCGAAGGTGGTGTAGGATATGGGGTATAAATTCCCCCACTTATCGTGCATACAATTAGAGCAGTGACATAAGATCAACCGAATGACCCGTTTTTCCCCCGAAATACATTTCTACTTTCTGATAACATTGAATCAGATTTCTTTAAGGATCTAGAGGGTTAATACGCTAAATTATCTTTTGAAGGCACGTAATGCAAATGGAGGGTTATATCGCATTGGATTGTCAAATGAAAAAGTTCTTTTATGATAATATTAATTTCTTGTGACTTGCAGCCCTGGTTACCCAGGTATTTAACAGTACTTTGTTATCAACATAAGCATCAGTCCTATGAGAAATAATACGTGACCTAATTGCGTGAAGGACATTTATCAAGGCTCGTCCCTCGAGGATCATAATTGGCTGACCTCTAGGGATTCATCCCAAAAATCTGATATTTGTAAACATTCACGGGCCAATTTGACTGTCCCTCCATATTTAAATAACGAGGCTTCTGTGAACATGTCAAAAATGCCGCTCTGATTTCCATGCAACCTTTCTGTCCCACTGATATATGAAACGCCAGTATTCAATTTCAACCCCGCAAAGTGCCAGATACCTAAATTTGTTCCCCTTTCATTGCCCGTGAAATCTCCATGTTCATTTCCCTACAGTTTTGCTGCTGGCACCACTAACAAAAGAAATCGCTTTGCCAGCTAATTTCTGAATTTCCAGTAACGTAACCATTGTCAAATGCTCACTATAGGCGATGAGTTTATTCTTTTATCATCCATAACCCGAAAACAATTTTCAACGGCATCAACTATAAATCGTAAGAAGTGTGGCTTTTGTGTAGGTTGAATACAAGACTTGCCCAGTTTCAAACAATAACCCAGCCTAGTCAAGATCTCGCAATATAAACGGCAAGAATTGATTGCTGCCTGTCAGACAGCCGAGAATCATCGCGTCTGACTTGTTAAATTAATCTATCATCAATGTACAAAAACGTGGGTGTCTTAAACTCACGTCTTATGTAAGATGTGGGTTGCAAGTTCAAGGTATGGTATACATAGCTGCTTAATTTGAAACCAAACGGTAATATTTTAAAGCAAAAGTAATGACCCGCCCATTGAAAACGAACATAACAGTATGATCCATCATGTATCTTAATGACACATGGTATGTCTTTCAATGTATCCAAGAACGAGAACGACATATCCTTTTTTAAAATTATTTAGGAACATAAGGTTAAACATAACCTTGCCTTAGTAGGCCCCACTGTTAGCAGCGCAACTATATCTTTTATGGGGGTTGATAAATATGCAATAGAACCGTTTCGTAATCTCTCTTCTATGGTGTCATTTATAAAACCCACAAACTTCATAAAACATAAAAAAAACTCTTAAACATTCGCAATTCTCGCCAGAGGCGTGGTAAGCGGGACGCAGACTATATAGTATTTTGGACGCAGACGCGATTAACAGAATGGAAATTTATTTAAAACTAGTTTATAGCAGTAAATACGATCAGATCCGATGAAATATATGAATACGAAAATGCATCCCAGCACAGACTGAACTCAGCTGCTTTAAAACGACACATCCCTCCATTTGTTACGATGTTACAGTAGCGCCAAAACAACTCATAAAAAAACAGTAGTTTACACATCTGCACGTTGAACCTTGTTTGTTGAGGTGGGGGGCGTCCGTGGACAAGTTGCTAGAGTCTCTGACTCACCGCAGTTGGTTTGATCACTCATGGACCTAGGAATCTTTATGCGAGGAAGCTTTCCAGCTGGCTTGTGGAACATCAGTGGTTTTACCCAGGTGCCTGCCCGTGCACGACCAGTGGAAGCTGGAAAGTTGCCATATGACCTTAACCGTCGGTGTGACTGTAAAATCCAAGTCAATTCAAATATTGAGGCGTCTTGTCGTCTCACATTTCTGTATGCAAATTGAAAACCCATATGCGAAGCTTTGGACTATGTGTCTCAGAAGCACACTTAGCAAAGCTCCTTCTGGCATTCCTTGTGGATTTCTTCTCATGGTGTTGGAGACTATACAGGAAAGATGGTATTAAAATGCCTTTCTAAAGACACTGAGTTTCCAAATGGACGATTTCTGATGGCAGACACATAGAATGGGATAATTCGAAGTCGTTTTTGAATAATGAGCCGAAGACGCACAGCTTCTTCTGTAAGTAAGCCAATTCTAGGAGGCGTGAGAGGTGTTGCACCTAAACTACCTCTCATGAACAGACTCAATAAAACCGATTCTGTGTATGGCGGCCGTAAAAAGTCGCCCCGTCAACAAATCAGTAGTGTTATATTTTTTGGTCCTTTGGGATCGTCAAGCCCAATCTTTGTGGCTTTAAAGTAGAATATCACTGAAGCCAGTGCCAGGAGGCATGAGAGGTGTTGCACCATACATTACCTCTCATGAACAGACCCCATAAAACCGAGTCTGCTACTTTTATCCCTCGTTTATGTTTGTTGCTTCCACGTCATCCCCAGTATTTATTGTGCAGTTTGAACCTGATGTATAAATAAAATGGTTGGTTATTGTTATTAGGTTTTGTTACCTAAATAACTGTTTTCTTGGTATCCGTAAAAGAGTTGTAGGTGTTTGCAAATCAAAATTCAACAATCAACATTGTATTAAAATTTCGGTTCTATACATATAGCTCTAGTATAATACTATAATGGTTGTAAAATAAGATTATTAGCTCTGTCGGGAGCGCACAGAACTTTGAATTAGAAAGATGGTTAGTACGGGTTGGAGACGGGGAACACATTGCATTTAAGGTAATAAGCTCTAATCTCTTGAATTTGAGCGTGTTTTATACATAATTATAATTTAATTTGTAAACTCAAACAATTATAAAATATTTATGTCCCCGAATTTTTTTTGGGGGCATATAGTTATCGCACCGACCGTCTGTCCGTCCGTCCGGATTCTGTCTGTCCGTCATTCCGAAGTTCGTGTCCGGACCGTAACGTCACAACCCCTGCAGGGATTTTTAAATAACTTGACACAAGTGATCACCATAACAAGACGATGTGTCGCGCGCAAAACCCAGGTCCGTACCTCAAAGGTCAAGGTCACACTTGAAGTTCATAGGTAAAAAACAGGTACGCAATTTCATGTCCAGACCGTAACGTCACAACCCCTGCAGGGATTTTTAAATAACTTGGCACAAGTGATCACCATAACAAGACGATGTGTCGCGCGCAAAACCCAGGTCCGTACCTCAAAGGTCAAGGTCACACTTGAAGTTCATAGGTAAAAAACAGGTACGCAATTTCATGTCCAGACCGTAACGTCACAACCCCTGCAGGGATTTTTAAATAACTTGGCACAAGTGATCACCATAAAAAGATGATGTGTCGCGCGCAAAACCCAGATCCGTACCTCAAAGGTCAAGGTTACGCTTGAAATTTATAGGTCAAAAACAGGTACGTAATTTCGTGTCCGGACCGTAACGTCACAACCCCTGCAGGGATTTTTAAATTACTTGGCACAAGTGATCACCATAACAAGACGATGTGTCGCACGCAAAACCCAGGTCCGTACCTCAAAGGTCAAGGTCACACTTGCAGTTCCTAGGTCAAAAACAGGTACGCAATTTCCTGTCCGGAAGGTAACGTCACAACCCCTGCAGGGATTTTTAAATAACTTGGCACAAGTGATCACCATAACAAGACGATGTGTCGCGCGCAAAACCCAGGTCTTCAAGGTGAAGGTCACACTTGGAGGTTTCAAATAACTTGGCACAAGTGCTCACCACAACAAGACGATGTGTCGCGCACAAAATCCAGGTCTGGCCCCAAGGTCAAGGTCACATTTAAAGGTCAAAGGTCAAATCGTGTCCGGTCAATAACTTTTGCATGCCTGGACGGATTTTCAAATAACTTTGCACAAGTGCTCACCACAACCAAATGAGGTGTTGTGCACAAATCCAGGTCCATGGCTCCAAGGTCAAGGTCATACTTAGAGGTCAAAGGACACTTTGGGGGCATTTATCACTTACAGTGATATTTCTTGTTATAATTTAGACTATTCAACGACCACTCCTGTATCATATTATGTCAATATTAATAGTATTAATATACTATTAATATTGAATGACTTATAACAAACTAAGCAAGACAATAAAATTATGGGTGTGATTTGCGATTACATCAAGATATCAATGAAAGCTCGGACAAGTTCGAAAACTAGCCAGATTGGACCAGTAACAGCGGAGTTATGGCCCTTGAATTTGTTAAAAATGCTATATTTTGCCTTGTTAAGACAATAGGGCCTTCATTTTTCATCCGATCTTTACCAAACTTTACCAGATTGTTCATGTCATTGAAAGCTCAGACAAGTTCGAAAACCAGCCAGATCGGACCAGTAACAGCAGAGTTATGGCCCTTGAATTTGTTAAAAATGCTATATTTTGCCTCGTTAATACGATAGGGCCATCATTTTTCATCCGATCTTTACCAAACTTTACCAGATTGTTAATATAAATGAAAGCTCACACAATTTCGAAAACCAGCCAGTTCAGACCAGTTACAACGGAGTTATGGCCCTTGATTTATATAAAAATACTATATTTTGCCTCGTTGAGACGATAGGACCTTCATTTTTTATTTGATCGTTTTATTTTTATTTTTTCATTATTTTTTTTTTTTTCATTATTTTTTTAAATTTTTTTTAATAATATTTTTTTCATTGATTTTTTGATTACTTCCTTTTTTATCTTTTTTTTTTTTTTTTTTTTTTTTTTTTTTTTTTAACGAAATTTGACGAAACTTAGCAGGAAGCATTCAGGGATTGAAACTAATGGTTGCCTGTTCGCCCGGGACGACTAAATTTCAAGCTGGGCGAGTAGATTTCATAAGTCGGTAGTCCGCTCGGGCGACTAGCTTTTTCGACAAGCTAAAGTCGATTTCCTCGGCATTATTCGTCAATCCGTGACAAATAACATTTTAGTAGAAAACAACAACAAAGAAAATATTTCTTACATAGTTTATTAAGCGATTAAATGCAGTAAATAGTCGCAACTCTGTTTATTCAACGATAACAACCGGATATTGGGAAATTGGGACATTCTAAAATGCGGCTCCCATTCTAATTTCACGGAGCGCGAACGTTAGGGTATTTGGTGTTATACAAATAACACTTTCACGGGGGATTTTTTAAGGGCATTAATCAGCTTTTAGGTGACTGGGGCCAGGGCCTTCAGGAAGGGGAATTGCAAAAAGTATGCTGTTTTCCTGTATTGTAGTTTAGCATTTTCTAATATATATACATTTATTTTTTTTAAGAGGGGAATTTTTCACAGGAAAAGGGTGAAATATATACCATGCCAGACTAACTGTAATGGCCATGATCAGACTGTAGTGAACTAGAGAATATAAATATGCCTACCTACCGACCCTAGAGCATGCAATAGGAAACGCACGTATTTTTTGTTTGGCCTAAATAAAGTAAATTTGTTAAAATCATGTTTGTTAAAGTGTTTGTTAGTGTGTCCAAAAGAAAAATACAGAAAATCTGGGCTCATAAATTTTCAGCTGGGCAACCAAAATCCAGAAGATGGTTGCCCGTTTGGGCAACCAAGCTTTAAAGTTAGTTTCCATCCCTGAGCATTGGTATGATTTCTAGTTGTGCCTATTTGCGTTTTTTTCGGGTTTGTTGATTTTTGATGGAGTTACGGCCCCTTGACATCTTTAATTGAGATTTCTTGTCGGCGCTACTTCTCCTGAACTACTTTTTGGATTTCGACGAAACTTGGCAGGAAGCATCGGTAGGATGTCCAATTGTGCATTTCTTGCTTTTGTTCCAGTTCGCTGATTTTTGACAGAGTTATGGCCCTTTGACATTTTTACTTTAAATTTCTTGTCGGCGCTATTTCTCCTAAACATCTTGTTGGATTTCTATGAAATTTGGCAGGAAGCCTCAGTATGGTTTCTAGTTGTTCGAACTGCGGTATATCAGTGAAATCTTGGACAGGTTCGAAAACAAGCTAGATCTTGTTGGAAACGACAGAGTTATGGCCCTTGATTTGTTGAAAAATGCTATATTGTATTTTCCTTTGTTAAATCTGTAGCTACTTCATGTTTTATTGGATCTTTACCAAATTTGTTTAGAATGTTAATATAAACCCCCAACCAACCACCCTACGTCCGTCCCCCCGTCCGTCCCCCCCCCCCCCCACCCATTTTGATGAAATCTCATTCATAGAAGAAAGTGGGACAAACTAAACAATACCCATGCCAGACTAGACACAGCAGACTTATTGTATGATTACAAGGTGATCGATCTCCCTCTTGTTTAATTACTCCTTCATTTCTTCATCTTTCATCAGTTTTTGCGCACAATATGACCTATTTATGTGTCGACGTGCCGTAAAACACTATTCATTCATTCATTCATTCATGCTACCAAGTTTGTTCAAATGGTGACCCTGGGGTCAAATTTGGCCCCGTCACAGTTTTACATAGATTTATATATTTATAAAAAAATATTTAAATAATCTTCTTCTCGGAAACTACAAGAGCCAGAGGTTTAATATTTTGCATTTACTATGAGCTTATGGTCCTTTACCAAGTTTATTCAAATGGTGACCCTGGGGTCACATTTGGCCCTGCCCCTGGGGTCACATGTTTTACATAGACTTGTATAGGGAAACATTTAAAAAATCTTCTTCTCTGAAACCGCAAGGTACACAGCTCTCATGTATTACATGTAGCCCTGGGGTCACATTTGGCCCTGCCCCAGGAGTAACACACTAGCACCTTAATTTTTTTGTATTTGGTCTTTACCAAACTTTGTCATGTCTTTATATCAATGTTGTTAACACAACAAAGCCACATTTTTTTAACAATCTTAACCAAACTTGCACAGATTGTATATGACTATAAGATTTCTAAGAAGTTTGATAATGGGCCAGTACTCAGGTGATCGATTTAGGGCCATCTTGGCCCTCTTGTTGAATATAATATCATACTTATACAAACCCAATGCCCGATGTCCTGGAAGTTAGCCGCCTTTTTGCCAGTGTCTTAAATGAGAATATGAAGAAACTAACAGACTGTGGATTCTGGTACTTCACCTATATACGGTAACACTAAGTCACACCCGGCGTCGTATTTCTGTTCGAAGCCAGAATGTGCGTCATGTCCCGAGTCCCCAAATCTGTCCAAAGATGAAGGCTAAAGATGAGGAGCTGGAGAATTGAACATGGTCAGAAAATGAGGCAAAATACAAGCAGAAATACTTCAACTAAGGACATGTGATTGAATTGGATTTTATAGTCGCACCAACAGCTAAGGTCATATGGCGACTTTCCAGCTTCCATTGGTGGAGGAAGACCCCAGGTGCCCCTCCGGGCAATTTTCAGCTGGATAGCTTCCTCACATAAAGATTCCTAGGCCCCTGTGGGATCGAACCTGCAGCGGTGAGGGGCAAGTGATTTCAAGTCAGAGACGTTAACCACTCAGCCACGGACGCCCCTTCAACTAAGGACAAACCCGACACTCTTCCGCTAATCATGTATAACAACTACATTGTTAACTTCAGAGATCTGGTCGTTTCAAAATTCAAGCAAGTGATTTACTATGTTATTAAACATTCAAGCACAGATAGTTTTGCTATTGGTTATACGAATGCCGTGAATGAAGGCAACATGGGTCACCTGTACAGGCAGCGTGTAGGTGTCAACTGTTGATCTTCATTTCAGCTGGCCATGAAAGCTTCACCAATGAAGATATCATTCAAGTTTTCTAATCAAAATACTTTAAAACAAACATGAACTCAGGTATTCTCAACGAAAAAACTTAGTCAGATTATGAAAGACACAATCATGGGAAGGGCCGTAATCTTGGGAAGGGCCGTAACTTGTTAGAACTTGTGACCCAACCCGTTTGCAAATTATATGCCAATAAAATATGCTTAAATCATTTTGGAAATCAGGAGATTACTGCAGAAGAGGATGACGATAACATGTCCAGTGACGAAGACAATGTCACATTGGTTGCATCATAAAAGAGACACCAGTTGTAATGAGAACAAGAGTGGACTGTCAAGTTGTAATGAGAACAAGAGTGGACTGTCAACAGTGATTATATAGCTTAAAGAGTAGCACATGTATAAATACTTTATTTTTGGACTGAATTCTAATTTATAAATATATACTGAAAGGGGGATCCCTTGGAAGATACAAATACAAACAAGATAGAAAAGTGTCAGACTCGGTTTTATTGAGTCTGTTAATGCGAGGTAATATAAGATATATATATACGCCCCTAGCACCAGCTAGCTTAAGCGATATTCTACTTCAAAGTCACAAAGATTGGCTTGATGATCCCGAAGGACCAGTAAATGATAATACCATAAATAGATTCATAGTCGGACGACATTTTACAGCCGCCACACAGCTCTAAACAAATGCTATAGTGTGAATGTCAATAAATATTGAAAAGGTGGTCCCGTGGAAGCAACACACACAGACAAGAGATAAAAGTAGCAGACGCGTTTTTTTTTATTGCAGTTCATGAGAGGTAATATAAGGTGCAACACCTCTCACGCCCTCTACCATCGGCTTAAGCGGTATTCTACTTTAGATTGGGCTTGATTATCCCAAAGAACCAGTATTTAATAGCACTACTGATTGGTATTTGGGGCGAATTTTTATAGCTAGTGCACATGTCAATAAATACTGACAAGTCCAATTAAGGGCGCAGTTTGAACTCAAAACAGTATTCTGGATTCAGGCTGTAATATAGAGCATATTCCGGATTCGTGTCTACACTTTATCTGGTATTCCGGATTCAATGGGGGAGTGGGGTTACACCCTCCGAATTCTCAAATCATCGTTTATATACATAATTGTTGAAATAAGGCCCTTTAATAACGCGACATACAGACCCAAGAAAATTCTCAACTCCTCCCTAAACAACTCCTCTGTATTTTCAAGAAGAAGAAATAAAAAAGATTATGCGCACTGAAACCTCAACACAGCCCTTCAAATACCTTCCACTGCAAATGTACAATGAGCGTCGGATGAAATCATCCATTTATTACAAGCATTTATTTTAAATCATCAGTTAAACCTGTAACGAAGGCGTATAACAAGTAATCAACGGAATTACCAATTTATCGCAGTATATGTGTTCTCAAATAACAGATGAGCTCTACAGTGTCAGTTCTCCCAGTACCATAAACATAGCGTATTGTGCAACAGTGATATCTATAACAAAGTATGTTATCAACTACTTCATAACAAACTGCAAAATCCAGGATTGAAATTTTTAATGGTTGAATAACCAATCGCTGGAACTAAAGATAAACTCCTAAACATTTCTGTCATATACAAGAACAAGCAAAATGAAGCATATACATTTAACAACTAACTACCCTCCAGAAATAAGTATCGTACTCTCACATAACACTTCAATCTGATAACACGGTTGCCCATTAACTTGGTGTCATACAAACAAGAAGACGTTTCTATTAATATGCGTAATCAAAAATAATCATAACTGCATACACATACCGATTTCGTGTTTTTCGTTGGTGTTCCCTCCTTGGCTGTAGGTGCACGACGTCTAACCCGTGCTGCAACAGCTTCTCTAAGTTTGGTTCAATTGGGTCAATATTACCCAGACGGCATAAGTTTAATATATTCAAATTTAACTTTCTACCCTATTATCAATTCTTCTTACTTTAAGGTTGATATTTTTTACATTATTTGTTTCCTCGGTGACCGGATTCTCTTTGTCTCTGAATCCGCCTAGTATTTCAAGTTCCATGTTATCTCGAATGCGTCCAGTAATAAACTGACCAGTCCATTCTCCCGCGAACCTTATCCGCTTATATTTCGGCCAATGAGAGGTCACTTGTAATAGTAGTGTTATCAAAATGGCAGTTCTTGACAGTCGTCAGTTTTAATTGTCAACTGTGGAGCAGTCTGACTAGTGTCTTATTAGTTTGTTTTACATGCATATTGCAAATCGATGAATGGTTCAAAGCAATGGTTTATATTATATTGCACCAGTCATACATTTACATCTATGGTAGAATAACCAAGAGAAATTGAGAACTAAGAATACTTATTATCTTTTAATTAGTCATATGCAAGAGACACACCCCAATCTTGATTTTGTAAAAACTTGCTCATCCAGTTAGTTTTTACACATGACTTGCAATTTTTCAATCATTAAGGGTAAT
The DNA here is from genome assembly GCA_037043455.1 of Cyrtodaria siliqua. Taxonomy (NCBI): domain Eukaryota; kingdom Metazoa; phylum Mollusca; class Bivalvia; order Adapedonta; family Hiatellidae; genus Cyrtodaria; species Cyrtodaria siliqua. The sequence goes on from JAWPHD010002564.1 coordinate 179,799, forward strand.
TAAAATGATATTATAAGGCAAATTGTTTTTAGCTCTACTGATCAGAGATCAGCAGAGCTTATGCCGTGGTGCGGCGTCCGTCGTCCGTCTGTCCGTCCGTCCGTCCGTCTGTCCGTCCGTCCGTTAACTTTTTTTTTGTAGCGACTACTCCTCTGAAACTACTGAATAGATTTTCATGAAACTTTACAGAAATGATGCCCATGAAGTCTAGTTGATCCTAGCAAAAATTCATGTAGATGTGAAATCCAAGATGGCCGCCAAATCTAAAAATAGTTTTTTTCAAAAACAAGTTTGTAGCGACTACTTCTTGAAAACTCTAAGGGATATTGCTATGGGACTTTTTCTAAAATGATCAGCATGACATGATGTTGGTCCTTGTCGAAAATCTTTTTGATTCGACGTTAAACATGGCTGCCAGCGGCCATCTTTGTTTACATAGAGTTATATAATGAAAACTTGTAGCGACTACTCCTCTGAAACTACTTGACGGATTTTCATGAAACTTCACAGGAATGTTGCTCTTGATGTCTTATTGATCCTAGCAAAATTTCAGGTCGGCCGGAAATTCAAGATGGCCGCCACGGCTAAAAATAGATTTTTAAAAAATAAGTTTGTAGCGACTACTTCTTGAAAACTATAAGAGATATTGATATGGGACTTTTTCTAAAATGATCAGCATGACATGATGTTGGTCCTTGTCGAAAATTGTTTTGATTCGACGTTAAACATGGCTGCCAGCGGCCATCTTTGTTTACATAGAGTTATATAATGAAAACTTGTAGCGACTACTCCTCTGAAACTACTTGACGGATTTTCATGAAACTTCACAGGAATGTTGCTCTTGATGTCTAATTGATCCTAGCAAAATTTCAGGTTTGCCGGAAATTCAAGATGGCCGCCACGGCTAAAAATAGATTTTTAAAAAATAAGTTTGTAGCGACTACTTCTTGAAAACTATAAGAGATATTGATATGGGACTTTTTCTAAAATTATCAGCATGACATGATAGTTATCCGAGTCGAACATTATTTTGGTTCGACGTTAAACGTGGCTGCCAGTGGCCATCTTTGTTTACATAGAGTTATATAATGAAAACTTTTAGCGACTACTCCTCTGAAAATACTTGACGGATTTTCATGAAACTTCACACGAATGTTGCTCTTGATGTCTAATTGATCCTTGCAAAATTTCAGGTCGGCCGGAAATTCAAGATGGCCGCCATGGCTAAAAATAGATTTTCAAAATACAAGTTTGTAGCGACTACTTCTTGAAAACTATAAGTGATATTGATATGGGACTTTTTCTTAAATGATCAGCATGACATGATGGTTATTCAAGTCGAACATTATTTTGATTCGACGTTAAACATGGCTGCCAGTGGCCATGTATGTTTACATAAGAGTTATATAATGATAACTTGTAGCGCCTACTCCTCTGAAACTACTTGACGGATTTTCATGAAACTGCACACGAATGTTGCTCTTGATGTCTAATTGATCTTAGCAAAATTTCAGGTCGGCCGGAAATTCAAGATGGCCACCATGGCTAAAAATAGATTTTTAAAAAATAAGTTTGTAGCGACTACTTCTTGAAAACTATAAGAGATATTGATATGGGACTTTTTCTAAAATGATCAGCATGACATGATGGTTATCCGAGTCGAACATTATTTTGATTCAATGTTAAACATGGCTGTCAGTGGCCATCTTTGTTTACATAGAGTTATATAATGAAAACTTGTAGCGACTACTCCTCTGAAACTACTTGACGGATTTTCATGAAACTTCACAGGAATGTTGCTCTTGATGTCTAATTGATCCTAGCAAAATTTCAGGTCGGCCGGAAATTCAAGATGGCCACCACGGCTAAAAATAGATTTTCAAAAAACCAGTTTGTAGCGACTACTTCCTCAAATCAAAATCAATCAGTAGAGCTTCAAGGTCATTGACCTCTTGTTGCATATTACTATCTGTTTGTTATATTGCAACAATAATATATTCAAACATTGGCAGATTTACAAAAACAAATGAAAAATCATTTTGTTTCATTTAATGATGTGCAAGCCAACCAGGTTTAAAGTCAAAATGATAATTGATTAATATATCCAGACGCTTTTAATCCTTGGTAAAAACTTTAAGATTGCCATATGTCCCTTTAAATTGATACTGGATTAGTAGATAATCTAGGTGATAGTTTATACTTTAATACTGGGTCAGGGAAAAAATAGGGGAGGGGGGGAAATATCAGGGAATCTTATTTTGCGAGATTCCTGTGGCCACCCTGCTTAACTTGCTATTTATTCTGCTCATAAATATCCCCGTGTGGTTGCCTGGGTAACAAACACACCTTCTCATGCAGAGGGATAGGACACCCCTATTCATATTCATTTTGTAATTTTTTATCATGCTCATTCAAGGTCTTTATCATGACACTGCAAATGCAAATGTGGAAACGTGGCTGCATGTAAATGGAGTGTCTACAATAGAATTTGCAGCAACTCTGCAGTTCTGCAGGTAAGAAGGTTCTAGGCCCATTCTCCATATTTATGGCTCCCCCACACAAAGTGTGGGATCAATAACTAGAGAATGGTTGGACCTAGGGTCCTCAAACTTGGAAGGATGGTTGGTCATGACAAGTAGATGACCCCTATTGATTTTGGGGTCAATAGGTCAAAGGTCAAGGTCATGGTGACTGACTATCAGAACAATGTTTGATCCATAACTAGAGAATGATTGGACCTAGGGTCCTCAAACTTGAAAGGGTGGTTGGTCATGACCAATAGATGACCCCTATTGATTTTGGGGTCACTAGGTCAAAGGTCAAGGTCGCGGTGACCTTGACTATCAAAACGATGTGATCAATAACTAGAGAATGGTTGGACCTAGGGTCCTCAAACTTGGAAGGATGGTTGGTCATGACCAGTAGATGACCCCTATTGATTTTGGGTCACTAGGTCAAAGGTCAAGGTCGTGGTGACCTTCACTATCAAAACGATCTCTGATCAATAGAGAACGGTTGGGGAGCCATATGTTTTTGTCCCATGGACAGTAACAATTTCTAGTTTATCTTGATGTAAATAGAGGATGAGCCTGGCATGTTCATTCCTGTTAGGTGCCATATAACCTTTCATGTGTTGTTACGCCTTAAAACCCAATTCAATTCAAAATAGTTCATCAAAATACCAGATATTTAACATGGAATTACTTGTTGATTCTTTCCTTGACCCTAAATTTAACGTTCCATTACTTCCATTTAATTGATCATTAGAATTAATACCAAAACCTCAGGCCAATTTCCTTCTCTCAATTTCAACATTAGAATTATCAGTTCAGGAGGGAGAAAGGTGATAACATAACATTGATTTTCAGAAAGTAATCTTCTGAAGTGATGGCATTTCAATTTAAAATGTTATTAGCTCTACTAATTGAAGATCTGAATAGCATCGTCTGGCATTGTCTGGAATCTGTCCATCTGTTAGATTTTTAAATAGTTATACCTATACATTTTTACCATACTCTTTAATAATTGACAATTTCATTGTTCATTTGCATCGGTTTTAGCGCACTGTATGATCTGTTTGTATAGACAAAAACTGTTATAAAACACCATTCATTTTTTTGGGTGATCGCAACTCCTCCAAAACCTTCTGGTGCATTTTCATGAAAATTCACAGGAAATTCTTTATTCATCTGCCAAAGGCACCTGTCTCTGTAATGGTTTGCAATACTGCTCATGCATAAATGACTGTCCGTCATGCAGTATGGAATTACAATATTTGTTAAAATAAATAGCGACCCAGTCAAATAGAATACAATTTATGCTGAACAAGTTATATCTTTTGAGTATTAAAATGGTTCGATTCCAGTCTCAGTCTCACGAAAACCGGATAACCATTAATTTGTGAACTCTAACTTAAAACAAAGATATACTGAGGCCACCCTTAAAAATATTTGTTTGCCCTTTCACGACCGTAATTTCAAATTTTGGGTTGGTAGCTAGGGACCGACCATTTTGATTTCTGGTGGGGGCCTGGGATTGTCCTTTCAGCCGGAATTTTTTTTTTGCATTTCTTTAAAGTCGGGATTTTTATTTCGCCTAGTACACAGGCCAGATTTTTTTATCCCGTCAATTTGAAAGCCAGTATATATTTTTTTTAAGTTTTATTATTCGTAGAATAAGAAGAGCTGTTGTAGATCTACTCAACTTCTGCGTTGATGTTGGTTTTCAGTTGTACGTTGGCCAAGTCCATTTATTTCAGCAACCACTGGTCAGTGAAACTTGAAATATGTCATCAGTACCACCAAGGACACTAGTAGACACATGTTCCATAACTATGTATTGCATTTAAGCAAAAGCATGCCATTTTCTTACTTTGAAAATCTAATTTCCCCCTACTCCTTAATTAACCCCCTATCCTTTGATCTCTCTGCCATATCCAGTAAAAACACCAATAAACCTGCAAAATGCATTATACCTGTCTATAAATAGCTCCTTGTAGGCTATACCTCTTAAAAATCCTTTAATTTACAGCTGAAATATACTTCAAATTGCATCTAAATAAATTACGAAAATATTGGTCACCCGAAAGGTAACTCCCTCACACACCCACCCCATAACATTCAAATTCAATTTCCCTTATCCCTTCATTAATTTCTGTGGAAGACCCTGCAAGGGAACTTGTAGACACATGTTCCATATTAACTCTGTATTGCATTTGAACAAAGTAATGTTCCTTTTTCGACTTCAAAATTCTGGTTAAAGTTTTTAGGCAAGTCCTTGTATTTCAATGGGTGACTGTTAATTATTAATACATTTTCAGTAAAGCATGGATGCTAGTAGACAGATGTTCCATAAATCTGTATTGCATTTTAGCAAAATTATGGCCCTTTTATTTTGATAAATATTTTCTGTATTGTATTTTAGAAAAGATGTAGCCCCTTTTCGACTTAGATTTATTTTATTTTATTTGTTGGCACGTCCATTTATTTCAATACCCACTAGTAATATATCTCTGTCAAAGGAGCTTGACAAGACACTTACAATACCCACTAGCCATAAATATCTGTCAAAGGAGCTTGACAAGACACTTACAATACCCACTAGCCATATATCTCTGTCAAAGGAGCTTGACAAGTGTCATCAGTCACCAAGGACACTTACAGTACCCACTAGCCATATATCTCTGTCAAAGGAGCTTGATAAGTGTCATCAGTCACCAAGGACACTTACAATACCCACTAGCCATATATCTCTGTCAAAGGAGCTTGACAAGTGTCATCAGTCACCAAGGACACTTACAATACCCACTAGCCATATATCTCTGTCAAAGGAGCTTGACAAGTGTCATCAGTCACCAAGGACACTTACAGTACCCACTAGCCATATATCTCTGTCAAAGGAGCTTGACAAGTGTCATCAGAGTCACCAAGGACACTTACAGTACCCACTAGCCATATATCTCTGTCAAAGGAGCTTGACAAGTGTCACCATAGTCACCAAGGACACTTACAATACCCACTAGCCATATATCTCTGTCAAAGGAGCTCGACAAGTATCATCAGAGTCACCAAGGACATTTACAGACACATATTTCATAACTTTTTATTTCATTTTAGCCAGATGATACTTTTCTTTCAACTTAGAGTTTCAGTTAAAGTTTTTAAGCAGCTTCATATATTTCAATGTAACTCGCTGCAAACATCAAATAACAATGGCAAGCCGGTAAATGTCATTAGCTCCATAAACCCCACACCTTCCTCACTCCTACACCACCACCACCATCACCACAGATAAATAGACATTTGTTCTATTCATTTGTTCTATTATTTTGGGTTTCTATTCAGTTACCATGTCTGCATCCTGTTTTCTTCCAACCCCTCCCCGCACCCATCCCCACCCACAAACACACATACTCTCCACCTCAGACGCCCCCAATGAAAATATTGTATTGTATTCTGTTTCTTTCCTATTCAGTAACACTTCACTTCCCCTCTACAAGTTCATATTATTATGGCTCCCCTACCACAAAGTGTGGTAGTGTGGTAGGGGAGCCATATTGATTTTGTGCTGTCTGTCTGTTTCTCTGCGTGTCTGTCTGTGTCACAAACGATGTCCGATCAATAACTAGAGAATGGTTGGACCTAGGGTCCTCAAACTTGGAAGGATGGTTGGTCATGACAAGTAGATGACCCCTATTGATTTTGGGGTCACTAGGTCAAAGGTCAAGGTTGCGGTGACATTGACTATCAAAACGATGTCCGATCAATAACTAGAGAATGGTTGGACCTAGGGTCCTCAAACTTGAAAGGATGGTTGGTCATGACAAGTAGATGACCCCTATTGATTTTGGGGTCACTAGGTCAAAGGTCAAGGTTGCGGTGACATTGACTATCAAAACGATGTCCGATCAATAACTAGAGAATGGTTGGACTTAGGGTCCTCAAACTTGGAAGGATGGTTGGTCATGACAAGTAGATGACCCCTATTGATTTTGGGGTCACTAGGTCAAAGGTCAAGGTTGCGGTGACATTGACTATCAAAACGATGTCCGATCAATAACTAGAGAATGGTTGGACCTAGGGTCCTCAATCTTGGAAGGATGGTTGGTCGTGACCAGTAGATGACCCCTATTGATTTTGGGGTCACTAGGTCAAAGGTCAAGGTCACGGTGACCTTCACTATCAAAACTATGTCCGATCAATAACTAGAGAATGGTTGGACTTAGGGTCCTCAAACTTGGAAGGATGGTTGGTCATGACAAGTATATGACCCCTATTGATTTTTGGGTCACTAGGTCAAAGGTCAAGGTTGCGGTGACATCGACTATCAAAACGATGTCCGATCAATAACTAGAGAATGGTTGGACTTAGGGTCCTCAAACTTGGAAGGATGGTTGGTCATGACAAGTAGATGACCCCTATTGATTTTGAGGTCACTAGGTCAAAGGTCAAGGTTGCGGTGACATTGACTATCAAAACGATGTCCGATCAATAACTAGAGAATGGTTGTACCTAGAGTCCTCAATCTTGGAAGGATGGTTGGTCGTGACCAGTAGATGACCCCTATTGATTTTGGGGTCACTAGGTCAAAGGTCAAAGTCACGGTGACCTTCACTGTCAAAACGATGTCCGATCAATAACTAGAGAATGGTTGGACCTAGGGTCCTCAATCTTGGAAGGATGGTTGGTCGTGACCAGTAGATGACCCCTATTGATTTTGGGGTCACTAGTTCAAAGGTCAAGGTCGCGCTGACTTTCACTATCAAAACGATGTCCGATCAATAACTAGAGAATGGTTGGACCTAGGGTCCTCAATCTTGGAAGGATGGTTGGTCGTGACCAGTAGATGACCCCTATTGATTTTGGGTCACTAGGTCAAAGGTCAAGGTCGCGCTGACCTTAACTATCAAAACGATGTCCGATCAATAACTAGAGAATGGTTGGACCTAGGGTCCTCAATCTTGGAAGGATGGTTGGTCGTGACCAGTAAATGACCCCTATTGATTTTGGGTCACTAGGTCAAAGGTCAAGGTCGCGGTGACCTTCACTATCAAAACGATGTCCGATCAATAACTACAGAATGGTTGGACCTAGGGTCCTCAAACTTGGAATGATGGTTGGTCATAACCAGTAGATGACACATATTGATTTTTTTTTGTTTAATAATTTTTTTTTAATTTTTTTTATTTTTTATATTTCTTTTTAAATTTTTTTTTTTTTTTTTTAAATTTTATTTATTTTTTTAATTTTTGCATAAAAAGTTTTAGGGTCGGCCCCTTAAAAAAATAGAGTCGGTCGGGTTACCTGAACCACACATATTTTTTTATGTGGCCTTACTGATACAGATAGTAGATACAGTTACAGGGATACGATCTAGGTTCAATAGAGAACGGTTGGACCTAGAGTTGTCAATTATGCCTGTTTGGGCGAGTGGGGGAGCCATACGTTTTTGTCCCATAGACAATAACAATTTCTAGTTTCTGGGGTATTGAAGGTCTTGCTTTGATAGTTGGTATATATGTTTACTAACCACCCGTACACCCTACACCCTCACCTCACCACCACCTAACCTCCACAATTAAGACTTGACCTTGTGAATGAACTGGCCCGCCTTGAAAACCAAGAACAATCTAACGTTATAAATGATGAAAAGTGCTATAAATAAACTTAATTGCTATTCAATTAGATTATTGTATTAGTCATGGTTTGTATTAAATAAATATTTTACAGGATTGTTGGATTATCATATTTTATAAGTATATCACAACTTAAGAAAGAGATCTTATGCATTTGATCGAGTTTAGATACATTTTCAAAGTATTTAGAAAACAAATAGCATAGTCATTCTAAAAGACCTATTTATTTAATAGTTATCAATATTCTTAATTTATTAACACTTATGTTTTGAAGAAAATATGTAAGATTTTAAAAAACTTAAGTTTTTATATTTCATTTTTTTTGTTTTATTAAAAGTTAATATTATTTAATATTTTATTAACATTTTAGTGCTCCATGATTTTTTTTGACATCGTCAATTTCAAAGTAAAAGCACGGAAGAGTGCGTCTACTTATTTATATTTATCATAGTTCTCCTTGTTCAATACTCATAAAATTTCATAATAGTAATTTTGAAATACCAGTGACAATTAATGCTACTTATTTTTGTTGACGATAGCCTTTCCCGAAATGCAGTTATAAAATAATAACGTCACATTTTGGATTGCTCCGTAGATGCCTCTTCAGTCTATGATAGATGTAGATCTACTCCATCAGCCACTGGATTAAACATGGAGATGTTTAACGACAATCTGGCTACATCCACAATTTCTGCTCAGAAGTTTATCGAAATGAGTTTAGATGACAGTGATAGTATTCATGGTTGTAATAATTGTGATGTACGAGGGCTGTTCAAATAATATGTGGATTTTTTTCAATATCGCACTCATTTTTTGACGTAAATGTTTATACACTCTGTGATCCAACTCATAAGAAATCACATGATTTAAACAGAAATTCGATATCATGTCTTGTTACGTTGCAGTGAATGATCTAATAGGACGAGAAACCGAGCCAGATTATTTTTTTGCTCTAACTGGACTCGCAGCCAGCTTATTTTTTTCCATAATGTGGGAGAAGGCCGGATTATTTTTTTTCAACAATTTGAGGGACTGTTTATTTTTTCCCCTCAAGTCAGAGCCAGGATATTTTTTTTCAACAATTCAAGGGCCAGAATATTTTTTCCAAAAAAAATCCCAGGCCCCACCCCACAAAAATCAAAATGATCAGTAGTCGGTACTCTAGCCAAATAAAAAAAAAATATTTACGAAAAAAACAACATGCCTTTGTTTAATTACTAGATTGAACGGGCATGTATTTATAAATGAAAATCAATACAAAGTTTTAAAAACAACGAGTCCAACCAGATACAACCAACAAGATACAAAAAGTCGGTATGACATATATATATACTTATGAATAGCTATTGATCGCCATAAAAAAGCCCTACTTCGCTCACCTGATGGCCCTGTCCCTTGTAGACACTTGCAACAGTCACAGTTCAAGTGAGTGAGACAAAAAAAGTCTGGTAAGTTAAAAGTCGGGTAAGTTGAAAGTCTGGTAAGTTAAGAGACGATTTTTAGCTCTACTGATCAGAGATCAGCAGAGCTTATGCCGTGGTGCGGCGTCCGTCGTCCGTCTGTCCGTCTGTCCGTCCGTCTGTCTGTCCGTAAACTTTTTTTTGTAGCGACTACTCCTCTGAAACTACTGAATGGATTTTCATGAAACTTTACAGAAATGTTGCCCATGAAGTCTAGTTGATCCTAGCAAAAATTCATGTTGATGTGAAATCCAAGATGGCCGCCAGATCTAAAAATAGGTTTTTAAAAAACAAGTTTGTAGCGACTACTTCTTGAAAACTCTAAGTGATATTGATATGGGACTTTTTCTAAAATGATCAACATGATATGATGTTGGTCCTTGTCAAAAATTGTTTTGATTCAACGTTAAACATGGCTGCCAGCGGCCATCTTTGTTTACATAGAGTTATATAATGAAAACTTGTAGCGACTACTCCTCTGAAACTACTTGACGGATTTTCATGAAACTTCACAGGAATGTTGCTCTTGATGTCTTATTGATCCTAGCGAAATTTCAGGTCGGCGGAAATTCAAGATGGCCGCCACGGCTAAAAATAAATTTTAAAGATACAAGTTTGTAGCGACTACTTCTTGAAAACTATAAGTGATATTGATATGGGACTTTTTCAAAAATGATCAACATGATATGATGTTGGTCCTTGTCAAAAATTGTTTTGATTCAACGTTAAACATGGCTGCCATAGAGCCATCTTTGTTTACATAGAGTTATATATAGTAAAAACTTGTAGCGACTACTCCTTTGAAACTACTTGGCGGATTTTCATGAAACTTTACAGGAATGTTGCTCTTAATGTCTAATTGATCCTAGCAAAATTTCAGGTCGGCCAGAAATTCAAGATGGCCGCCACAGCTAAAAATAGATTTTTAAAAAAGAAGTTTGTAGCGACTACGTCTTGAAAACTATAAGTGATATTGATATGGGACTTTTTGTAAAATGATCAGCATGACATGATGCTTATCAGAGTCAAACATTATTTTGATTCGACGTTAAACATGGCTGCCAGTGGCCATCTTTGTTTACATAGAGTTATATGATGAAAACTTGTAGCGACTACTCCTCTGAAACTACTTGACGGATTTTCATGAAACTTCTCAGGAATGTTGCTCTTGATGTCTAATTGATCCTAGCAAAATTTCAGGTCGGCCGGAAATTCAAGATGGTTGCCATGGCTAAAAATAGATTTTCAAAATACAAGTTTGTAGCGACTACTTCTTGAAAACTATAAGTGATATTGATATTGGACTTTTTCTAAAATGATCAGCATGATAGGATGTTAGTCCTTGTCAAAAATCGTTTTGATTCGATGTTAAACATGGCTGCCAGCGGCCATCTTTGTTTACATAGAGTTATATAGTAAAAACTTGTAGCGACTACTCCTCTGAAACTACTTGACGGATTGTCATGAAGCTTTACAGGAATGTTGCTCTTGATGTCTAATTGATCCTAGCAAAATTTCAGATCTGCCAGAAATTCAAGATGGCCGTCACAGCTAAAAATAGATTTTTAGCTCTATTGATCAGAGATCAGCAGAGCTTATGCCATCGTCCGTCTGTCCGTCTGTCTGTCCGTAAAAAATTTTTTGTAGCGACTTCTCCTCTGAAACTACTGAATGGATTTTCATGAAACTTTACAGAAATGTTTCCCATGAAGTCTAGTTGATCCTAGCAAAAATTCATGTTGATGTGAAATCCAAGATGGCCGCCAGATCTAAAAATAGGTTTTTAAAAAACAAGTTTGTAGCGACTTCTTCATGAAAACTATAAGTGATATTGATATGGGACTTTTTCTAAAATGATCAGCATGACATGATGTTGGTCCTTGTCGAAAATCGTTTTGATTCGACGTTAAACATGGCTGCCAGCGGCCATCTTTGTTTACATAGAGTTATATAATGAAAACTTGTAGCAACTACTCCTCTGAAACTACTTGACGGATTTTCATGAAACTTCACAGGAATGTTGCTCTTGATGTCTAATTGATCCTAGCAAATTTCAGGTCGGCCGGAAATTCAAGATGGCCGCCACGGCTAAAAATAGATTTTTAAAAAAGAAGTTTGTAGCGACTACGTCTTGAAAACTATAAGTGATATTGATATGGGACTTTTTGTAAAATGATCAGCATGACATGATGGTTATAAGAGTCAAACATTGTTTTGATTCAACGTTAAACATGGCTGCCAGCAGCCATCTTTGTTTACATAGAGTTATATAGTAAAAACTTGTAGCGACTAATCCTTTGAAACTACTTGGCAGATTTTCATGAAACTTTACAGGAATGTTGCTCTTAATGTTTAATTGATCCTAGCAAAATTTCAGATCGGCCAGAAATTCAAGATGGCCGCCACAGCTAAAATTAGATTTTTTGAAAAAGAAGTTTGTAGCGACTAGTTCTTGAAAACTATAAGTGATATTGATATGGGACTTTTTGTAAAATGATCAGCATGACATGATGGATATCAGAGTCAAACATAATTTTGATTCGACGTTAAACATGGCTGTCAGCGGCCATCTTTGTTTACATAGAGTTATATAATGAAAACTTGTAGCGACTATTCCTGTGAAACTACTTGACGGATTTTCATGAAACTTCACAGGAATGTTGCTCTTGATGTCTAATTGATCCTAGCAAAATTTCAGGTCGTCCGGAAATTCAAGATGGCCGCCACGGCTAAAAATAATTTTTCAAAAAACAAGTCTGAAGCGACTACTTCCTGAAATCAAAATCAATCAGTAGAGCTTCAAGGTCATTGACCTCTTGTTTATTGTTTCTCAGTGTATTGTTGAGCGTAATTGTAACAGACTTGAAAGGTGGGTGGGGTAACGGTTTGTGCATAGTTAGTGTACTAATTACGTTCGAATAATTGAGTTGTCAAACAAATAAAATAAAAACAAAACGAACTGATACACATAATCAGTTTGATTTCGTATTCGTCAGTGCTAACGTTTACATTTCAAAAATGAGTTTGTTGAACCTTTTCAGTGTTAAAAATAAGGAAAATTTTCAGAGTGAAAGTGAAAGTGAAAGTAAAAATAAAAAGAGGAAAAATGTAGAATGTGATATACAGCCAATCAAAAAGTCAAAATCATTTGGTGTAGTGGACAAAAACATAAAAATAAAATGTTTATGTTGATTCACATGTTATTTATTTTTTGCATTAGGTAAAATGGTAATAAAGTTAAGAATCTCATCTGTAGCCCCTTACCTATATAAAGTTATGACTTTTTTCTTTCCATTAAATGATTATCTGAACTGTAATATGAAACTCAATATCTATATTGAAATTTAAAAATGCAGATGTGATTCTTACTATTGCTACCGTTTCACCCTGTGGCAGTCTACAATCTATACCACTGAAACATACATTAATTGTCTGAAGAGTAAATTGTCTGAAGAGTAAATAAGGATTGTTTCCTTTACTGTGTGTAATGAATTGTAATGAGTATGCAAGACGCAGTTTTAACATATTGAGAAATCGAAAAAATTCAGGACTTGTGTCCATTTTTTGGGACTATTCACAATTTTTTTGGGACTAGTCACTTTTGACAAGGTGACTAGTCCCGGACTAGTGGCTAAAAAAAATATTTGTACAGCCCTGATGAAGTCTAGTTGATCCTAGCAAAAATTCATGTTGATGTGAAATCCAAGATGGCCACCAAATCTAAAAATAGATTTTTAAAAAACAAGTTTGTAGCGACTACTTCTTGAAAACTGTAAGTGATATTGATATGGGACTTTTTCTAAAATGATCAGCATGACATGATGTTGATCCTATTCGAACATTATTTTGATTCGACATTAAGCATGGCTGCCAGTGACCATCTTTGTTTACATAGAGTTATATAGTAAAAATTTGTAGCGACTACTCCTCTGAAACTACTTGACGGATGTTCATGAAACTTCACAGGAATGATGGATGTCTAGTTGATCCTGGAAAATGTTTAGGCTTGCCGGAAATTCATGATGGCCGCCACGGCTAAAAATAGATTTAAAATAAATAAATTTGTAGCGACTACTACTTGAAAACTGTAAGTGATATTGATATGGGACATTTTCCAAAATGATCAGCATGACATGATGTTGATCCTTGTTGAAATTTCTTTCGATGCGACTTTAAACATGGCCGCTAGCGGCCATCTGGGTTTACATAGATTTATATAGTAAAAACTTGTAACGACTACTCCTCTGAAACTACTTGACAAATTTTTATGAAACTTCACACGAATGTTGCTCTTGATGTCTAATTGATCCCAGATTTTTTTTAGGTTTTCCGGGAATTCAAGATGGCCGCCATGGCTAAAAACAGATTTTTAAAAAAAAGTTTGTATATACTACTTCTTGAAAACTGTAAGTGATATTGATATGGGACTTTTTAGCTCACCTGAGCCGAAGGCTCAAAGGTGAGCTATTGGGATCACTCTTCGTCCGTCGTCCGTCGTCCGTCGTCCGTCGTCGTTAACTTTTGCTTCAAACGACTTCTCCTCAGAAACCGAAAGGCCAATTTTGACCAAACTTCACGTGGATGATCCTTAGATGAATGCTTTTTAGATTTGTTAAAATTAGGTCAGCGCGACATCCAAGATGGCCGCCATTACCATATATGGTTGAAACCTTAAAAAATCTTCTTCTCAAGAACCGCTAGACAGATTTCAACAGTTTTTCTTTTAAAATGATCGCCTACGTCTAGACTATCAAGTTTGTTCAAATGAAGTCCCCGGGGTAAAAAATGGCCGTGCCCCGGGGGTCCAAAGTTTGTATATTTAGATTTTGCATGTTTTTCATATAGACATATAGGAAAAAACTTTTAAAAATCTTCTTCTCTGAAACCACAAGGCACAGAGGTCTCATGTATTACATGTAGCATCAGCTTATGGTTCTCTACTAAGTTTGTTCAAATGGTGACCCTGGGGTCAAATTTGTCCCCGCCCCGGGGGTCACAGTTTTACATAGATTTATACAGGATTTTTTTTAAAAATCTTCTTCTCGGAAACTGCAAGAGCCAGAGGTTTGATATTTTGCATTTACTATAAGCTTATGGTCCTTTACCAAGTTTGTTCAAATGGTGACCCTAGGGTCACATTTGGCCCCGCCCCAAGGGTCACATATTTTACATAGACATGTATAGGGAAAAACTTAAAAAATCTTCTTCTCTGAAACTGCAAAAGCCAGAGGTTTAATATTTTGCATTTGCTATCAGCTTATGGTTCTCTACCAAGTTTGTTCAAATGGTGACCCAGGGGTCACATTTGGCCCCGCCCGGGGGTCACAGTTTTACATAGGCTTGTATAGGGGAAAACTGAAATAAATCTTCTTCTCTGGAACCACATGGCACGGAGCTCTCATATATTACCTGTAGCATCAGCTTATGGTCCTCTACTTAGTTTGTTCAAATGGTGACCCTTGGGTCAAATTTGTCCCCGCCCCAGGGGTCACAGTTTTACATAGACTTATATAGGATTTTCTTTTTAAAAATCTTCTTCTCGGAAACTGCAAGAGCCAGAGGTTTGATATTTTGCAATTACTATAAGCTTATGGTCCTTTACAAAGTTTGTTCAAATGGTGACCCTGGGGTCACATTTGGCCCCGCCCCAAGGGTCACATGTTTAACATAGATATGTATAGGGAAAAACTTTAAAAATCTTCTTCTCTGAAACTGCAAGAGCCAGAGGTTTAATATTTTGTATTTGCTATAAGCTTATGGTCCTCTTCCAAGTTTGTTCAAATGGTGACCCAGGGGTCACATTTGGCCCTCCCCCGGGGGTCACAGTTTTACATAGGCTTGTATAGGGAAAATCTGAAAAAATTCTTCTTCTCTGGAACCACATGGCACGGAGCTCTCATGTATTACATGTAGCATCAGCTTATGGTCCTCTTCTTAGTTTGTTCAAATGGTGAACCTGGGGTCAAATTTGTCCTTGCCCCGGGGGTCACAGTTTTACATCGACTTATATAGGAAAAAAATTAAAAAATCTTCTCGGAAACTACAATAGCCAGAGGTTTGATATTTTGTATTTACTATAAGCTTATGGTCCTTTACCAAGTTTGTTCAAATGGTGACTCTCGGCTTACATTTGGCCCAGCTCCAAGGGTCACATGTTTTACATAGACATGTATAGGGAAAAACTGAAAAAAATCTTCTTCTCTGAAACTGCAAGAGCCAGAGGTTTAATATTTTGCTTTTGCTATAAGCTCATGGTCCTCTACCAATTTTGTTCAAATGGTGACCCTGGTGTCAAACTTGGCTGCGCCCCGGGGTCACAGTTTTACATAGACTTATATAGGAAACACATTAAAGTCTTCTTCTCTGGAACTACAAGAGCCAGAGGTTTAATATTTTGCATTTACTATACTCTTATGGTCCTTTACCAAGTTTGTTCAAATGGTGACCCTGGGTGCACATTTGGCCCCGCCCCAGGGATCACGTTTTACATAGACTTGTATAGGGAAAAACTTTAAAAATCTTCTTCTCTAAGACCACAAAGCACACAGCTCTCATATATTACATGTAGCCCTGGGGTCACATTTGGCTCTGCCCAAGGTGTTACTCTCTAGCACCTTCATTTTGTATTTGATCTTTACCAAACTTTGTCAGTGTCTTAAACTGTCTATATCAATGTTGTTATACACAACAGAGCCCACATTTCTTGAACAATCTTAACCAAACTTGCACAGATTGTATATGACCATAAGATTTCGAAGAAGTTCGATAATGTGCCAGTACTCAGGTGATCGCTTTAGGGCCATCTTGGCCCTGGCCCTCTTGTATTGGTTCAAATTAACTCAGGTGAGCGATATAGGGCCATCATGGCCCTCTTGTTCTAAAAGGATCCTTGTCGAAAATTATTTTGATTCGACATTAAACATGGGCGCCAGTGGCCATCTTTGTTTACATAGAGTTTGTATAGTACAATTTTGTAGCGACTACTCTGAAACTACTTGACGGATTTTCATGAAACTTCACAGGAATGTTGCTCTTGATGTCTAGTTGATCCTAGCACAATTTCAGGTCGGCTGTAAATTCAAGGTGGCCACCATGGCTAAACATAGATTTTTAAAAACAAGTTGTAGCGACTACTTCTTGAAAACTGTGATATTGATATGGGACTTTTTCTGAAATGATCAGCATGACAAGATGTTGATCCTTGTCGAAAATTATTTTGATTCGACATTAAACATGGCTGCCAGTTTTGTTTACCTAGAGTTATATAGTAAAAACTTCAACTTGTAGCGACTACTCCTCTGAAACTACTTGACAGATTTTTATGAAACTTCACAGGAATGCTGACCTAGCTATCAAAATCTATCAGTAGAGCTTCAAGGTCATTGACCTCTTTTTTTTTTTCTGAAAAATGCCATTTTCTGCCTTGTGAACACTCTAGCCCTTGATTTGCTGAAAAATGCCATATTCTGCCTTGTGAACACTCTAGCACCTTTATTTCATTTTCCATCCGTTCTTTACCAAACTTATATAACAGTTATATTGGACAGCTATATCGGACCAGGAACACCAGAGTTATGTGCCCTTGAATTATTGAAATATGCCATTTTCAGCCTTGTGAATACTCTAGCACCTTCATGTTTTATTCGATCTTTCCCAAACTTGGCCAGATTGTTGATATCAGTGAAAGCTCTAACGAGTTTGAGAACCAGGCAGATCGAACAAGTAACACCGGAGTTATGGCCCTTTTTTAATATTTGTTAATGCACACTCCAAACTCAAAGGGTCGTGGGTTCAAATCTCACTGGAGGCATGTGGGTTTTTTTCATAGGAAACCTTGTTTTATGGGTTAGTTTTTTAGCTCTACTGATCAGAGATCAGCAGAGCTTATGCCGTGGTGCGGAGTCCGTCGTCCGTCTGTCCGTCCGTCTGTCCGTCTGTCCGTCCGTCCGTTAACTTTTATTTGTAGCGACTACTCCTCTGAAACTACTGGATGGATATTCATAAAACTTTACAGAAATGTTGCCCATGAAGTCTAGTTGATCCTAGCAAAAATTCATGTTGATGTGAAATCCAAGATGGCCGCCAAAGCTAAAAATAGATTTTTTAAATTCAAGTTTGTAGCGACTACTTCTTGAAAACTATAAGTGATATTGATATCGGACTTTTTCTAAAATGATCAGCATGACATGATGTTGATCCTAGTCAAAAATCGTTTTGATTCAACGTTAAACATGGCTGCCAGCGGCCATCTTTGTTTACATAGAGTTATATAGTAAAAACTTGTAGCGACTACTTCTCTGAAACTACTTGGCGGATTGTCATGAAACTTTACAGGAATGTTGCTCTTGATGTCTAATTGATCCTAGAAAAATTTCAGGTCGGCCGGAAATTCAAGATGGCCGTCACAGCTAAAAATAGATTTTTAAAAAATAAGTTTGTAGCGACTACTTCTTGAAAACTATAAGTGATATTGATATGGGACTTTTTTTAAAATGATCAGCATTACATGATGTTGATCCTAGTCAAAAATCGTTTTGATTCAACGTTAAACATGGCTGCCAGCGGCCATCTTTGTTTACATAGAGTTATATAATAAAAACTTGTAGCGGCTACTCCTCTGAAACTACTTGGCGGATTGTCATGAAAGTTTACAGGAATGTTGCTCTTGATGTCTAATTGATCCTAGAAAAATTTCAGGTCGGCCGGAAATTCAAGATGGCCGTCACAGCTAAAAATAGATTTTTAAATAATAAGTTTGTAGCGACTACTTCTTGAAAACTATAAGTGATATTGATATGGGACTTTTTCTAAAATGATCAGCATGACATGATGTAGATCCTTGTGGAAAATTATTTTGTTTCGACGTTAAACATGGCTGCCAGTGGCCATCTTTGGTTACATAGAGTTATATAGTAAAAACTTGTAGCGACTACTCCTCTGAAACTACTTGGCGGATTGTCATGAAACTTCACAGGAATGTTGCTCTTGATGTCTAATTGATCCTAGAAAAATTTCAGGTCGGCCGGAAATTCAAGATGGCCGTCACAGCTAAAATAGATTTTTAAAAAATAAGTTTGTAGAGACTACTTCTTGAAAACTATAAGTGATATTGATATGGGACTTTTTCTAAAATGATCAGCATGACATGATGTAGATCCTTGTGGAAAATTATTTTGATTCGACATTAAACATGGCTGCCAGTGGCCATCTTTGGTTACATAGAGTTATATAGTAAAAACTTGTGGCGACTACTCCTCTGAAACTACTTGACGGATGTTCATGAAACTTCACAGGAATGTTGCTCTTGATGTCTAGTTGATCCTAGAAAAATTTCAGGTCGGCAGGAAATTCAAGATGGCCGCCACAAATAGATTTAAAATAAATAAGTTTGTAGCGACTACTTTTTCAAAACAATAAGAGATATTGATATGGGACTTTTTCTAAAATGATCAGTATGACATGATGTTGGTCCTTGTCGAAAAATGATTTGACGTTAAACATGGCTTCCGGCCATTTTTGTTTACATAGAGTTATATAATGAAAACTTGTAGCGACTACTTCTCTGAAACTACTTGACGGATTTTCATGAAACTTCACAGGAATGTTGCTCTTAATGTCTTATTGATCTTAGCAAAATTTCAGGTCGGCCGGAAATTCAAGATGGCCGCCACGGTTAAAAATAGATTTTCAAAAAAAAAGTCTGTAGCGACTACTTCCTGAAATCAAAATCAATCAGTAGAGCTTCAAGGTCATTGACCTCTGGTTTTATTTTTTTATTTTTTTAAATTTGTTTTTTATTTGAAATCAAAACATGTTTTTTATTTACAACCTTAGCAAATGGGTGTATATTGCACCGTATATAGTACAGCACCGTTGCTTAGATCCTTTATATTGTAACAGAAATATGTAAAACTTATATTATGAAGTGGAAAGCTTACACAACATGAATCCACATTTGACACAAACCTAAAAACATTGGGAGAATCTACATAAAAACATTATAATTCATTGTCTATCTGGCCATCAGAAATCTTACATAAAGATTATTTAACCCTTAACCCGCTACATATATATATATACACATATATATATATAATATATATATATAGATGGGGAAAAAAACATTTATACAGTGCTACAGTTTATAAAAACCCAAGCGCTTTCGGCTTACGCCTTCATCAGGGGTACACAAACACGAAAATAACAAATACGAAACAAAATAACACTAAAATACATGGCACAATAAATAAAACTCTTTAACAAACAACTTATCGTTTGGCAGTGTTGCAGAAACTGGTTACTTTGAATAGACACTCTGGAGCCAAATGTGATACTAATAAAAGAACATAAGTGGTTGGATGAGGGTAAAACTGTACCCTGACATTTAGTTATGAAGAGAGAGTAAAAATGTGAAAATGATAACACAAACCCTACCTCAAAACCTAAAATCGATACTGCAGGATAAAGTATAAAGCAACTCAAAAGCTAATAAAAACAATGAATAAGGCTAAACAAATTAAATTAAATAAATGGAGATATTTTGATCAAGGGAAGTAACAAAGTACTAATAATAGAACGTTGCTGGTTGGATGAAAGTAAAATTGTACGCTGACATTTATGATTAGTTATGAAGCCCTTATATATATATATGTTTTTTTTTTCAAATAACTTATAATTAAGGAATTATAAGGCCAGTATCAACTTTTTTTGACAAAAATCAGCAAATATTTTTATAAAGTTGGTCTTAAAATCCACTTACGTAGGTTCATGTATATACACGCACATGATACCACAAAACATCTTAGGCAATCAGGCACGCAAACGAAATATGTATTTACATACATGTATATACTGTACTTTACTCAGTATACATATTACATAACATATTTTATTTATCCAAGAGAATACCACGATACGTCCCTAATTATCTATACTAGTGTAATGGAAGCGTGATCTAACCTGGTTACTGCGACATGTACATGTAGAGTACTTGTTTACAATATCGTAACTCTGCTCAATACACATGCTCAATACACATGAAAATGCCTGATTCAGAGTCCTGACCATGGCAACGCGCTTAAAAACGTGTAAGACAACTTGTGCTAAGAAATAGAGTGTGTATTTAAGTTTTGTGTTTGGAAGCTAGCATTGGTTGCCGTTACAGATTAAAGCTAACTATTTATTTCGTCCTCATGACAGTTGTGTTTAATTGCATTTGAGAGTACAGCAGCACAAACGTCAACTATAAGGTAACTTTATTACTTTCACGCACAGTGTACATTTACAACAAACATAAAAATAAAACACGTATATCTATGCAGATGTACATTACCTGTACGAATGCCATTCATCGTTGTTTCAGACATAAACATTCAAGTCCAATAAAAAGGTCATTTACCTGAATAATTGACAACTCGGCGAATGCCGAGTTCGTCTACGCGGAGTATCTCCGCGCGGTTACGCTAGTCGTTCGTTCAAGTCCGCTAAAAAGGTCATTTACCTGTATAATTGACGACTCGGCATTCGCAGAATTACGCAATTTCTGAATTCCTCACTCGGCGTGAAAGAGTAAAGTGTGGGTAGTGCGTGAGCTGTACTGTATATATATATATATATATATATATATATATATACTGAAAGGAAAAATAAATGTGACACAGGATTTTCTGCTATATATTGTATTTGTAGCATGGTTGGTGCAATTTCCTTTGATGAATGCAAAACATTAAATCGTTTAATTCAGAATAACTAAATGGGCGGAGTTAAAATACCGTGCTCTAACTTCCAATAAATGGAAGTCAGAGTACGGCATTTATTCTGACAAGGTCACCAGGTACTATCGGGTTCAAAGCAACATGGAACACATATACAGTGAAACACATGTACAGTAAACACTATTTTTTTAATAACTTTTTATCATTTTAATGGCATATTATGAGAACAATCAATTCAAATATATATTTATTTTCAAGTAAGTCAACATAATTAGTCCACATTTGTCCAATATCGTTCTATCTTCTAATTTTAATGTCGTTGTTTTTTAAATTCTAATTTGGAAGATAATGCTCCACTATCGAGTGTTAAAATCGAATGTTAAATCAATTTCTTATAATAATCAAAGAACAAATATAATCCAATAATCACAGAAAGATAATTAAAGAACAAACCTAAACCAATAATTCAAAGAACAAAGATAATCCAGGAAACGATCAGAACAAATTACTAACTTATATAAACTTAAAGAACAAGTGTTTCAATTTTGAATGTAACATATCCTGCAATTTATCCAAGGAACGGAATTATTGTATTATCTTGTATCAAACAATCCATTCTTAAGATAATAAAACACGGAATGGTTACTCGAGATATAACCACCAAATTGTTGACATAACAGAATCGAAACAGTTTCATTTGAACTCTACTTGAAGTTAAAAACACAGTTGGTGAAGTTGGCTGCGTTATTTGTCATATCAGCAAGAGTTTCGCGCACACTAGGTTTGAAAGCCGCTGAGCTAGGTCCCTCCGAAATTGTTTTAATTTTGTCAACAATCTCATTTTCTCTTCCTTCCAGCTTGATACGCTTTTCTGCACAGGGTGGGGGTTCAAGGGCAGCGGAAGTACGGGCCATAACTGTTGGAGTGGCACGCTTATATTGCCGCACTGCTTTCTCCGACCTATGTCCAGTACGCGACATAATCTTCTGCTCGTCTATTCCAGCATCAAATAAAGTTGTCGCGCACGTTCTTTTACTAGAGTGATTGGTAAAGTTCCCCTGGATTCCTGTCTTTTTACATATGGTACCCATGAACGTTTTGATCTTATTTATCCCAACCGGCTGTTGCGAAAATAGAAGTCCAGCTAACGGTCTTCGGTAAAAGAATCCCGTGAAGTCCAGAGCTTTGAGATACTTCTCGAAGTAGTCGGCCAAACAAGGGGGACCTATAAAATATAAATGGAAAAATATTAAATCAACATTTAAATTTTGTAGAAACAAGTTCAAATGCAATAAACAGATTATGATAAACTAATCATAAATTAATTATGTCAATAAATGTAAATGAATGAAAATAATTAAATTAATAGTAAAAGGAAAGAGAGAGAGAGAGAGTAAACAAAAAAAGTCGAAAAAATATTTCTAGTATAAAAAGAAATTGAGAGAGTAAATAAATGGAAGTCAAAACTATTTTAATATGAGAGAGAGAGAGAGAGAGAGAGAGAGAGAGAGAGAGAGAGACGGACTGACAGAGTAAATAAATAAATTCAAAACATTTATTTCAAATATAAAATAAAATTTTGAGAACGAGAGTAAATAAATGAAGTAGAAACATGTTTTAATATATATGTTGTGTTAATAAGTGGAAACATGTTTTTCCAATATAAAAAATTAATTGAGAGAGTAAATAAATGAAGTCAAAACTATTTTAAATATAAAATAAAGAGAGAGAGAGAGAGCGAGAGAGAGAGAGAGAAAAATGGACGGAGAGAGACAGACCGAGAGAGTAAATAAACAAAGTCACCAAACATGCTACAATTTAATATAGAAAAAATTATATACATGTATATAAATGAATAAAATAAAATTGTAATGAATAGATAACAAATTAATAATAATAGTAATATAAAATTCATGTAGAATTAAGATTCATAGTATAATTGGGACGGAAACCTCAGAAAAAAGACTCGCAGAATGAACGGTTCGGACGAAAAAGAAAAAAAAATGAAATATAGATTTAGAACACTTTTGCTGACCTCAGAAATGATACCGCAGTGACTGGAACACACATCAAATACAACAATTCAGTTGCGGATCCACGATTGGAGATGGGGTTGGGGTTTTGCGGCGCAACTATTACACAGTAAAGATATTTTAATAACTTCATATTTAGTATGGCTGGTGAGTGGCGAGGATCGCAATTTTTAAGAAATAGTTAAAAAAACAATAATAGATTTTTCACATGCATTTTCACAATTTCTCGGGTTTTAGGATACGGGAAGTGTGGCTGAATCCTCGCCTGAACTTAAGACTACAATGTAAATTAAAATACATTAGACCTACCTTCAGCACAATAGTGTTTGATATCCTTGTTGTGAAGTGTGACGTTAGCCAAGCCTGCTTTGTAGTTCTTGCAGTTTCTCCCCACAAAACGAATGAATTTCTTCTGTCCATCTTTACCAATTTCAAACTGGCTACACTCTAAAGATCTATGCTCGTCATGACCCCTGAGGCCAAATAGTTTACACGCATAGTAGAACACCTTATGCTGAAGCAATTCCGAAGTGTCGTCCCCCAAAGTTCCGGTTTCCCACAGACGGTTTTCATCCTCTACCAGAATGGGGTCGGCCTTTTTTGTTTTTGAACCTAATCCCTTGGTAACCAGCTCCTTCATGCGACTATCCAAAACCTTTCGGAAGTGGGCAAAATGCGCGTCGCTCTGATCCAAAAAGTTTATGGAATAAATTTCGCTCTCTCGTAGGTACCTTATTAGACCACAAGCCAGGTAGTACAATGATTTTGGGGGGTACTCGGTACCGTTCTGCTTGCGTGTTTCCATCACAAACCTAGTTAAATAGAAATCCAGAGTTGTAGCGTCCATTTCTGTTATATCTGGCACGGAACCGCGGCATACTCGCCAAGCCGTAAACACGTTGTAGGCCCATTTAGTGTTTTTCTTCGTGTTTGCATTCTGTTGATTGTCTATCAATGTCTTGATTTCGCTGTCATTAATTGGCATAGCGAAACGAGTTTCTTCTTTTATAGTTTCTCCCATTTCCTGCTTTTGCGGAGCGCCGTTGTTTTCTCCCATTTCCTGCTTTCGCGGAGCGCCGTTGTTACCGTCAAACCATTCAGAATCCATAATCGTCCCGAGATTAAAACTAATCTCTTCCAAAGGATCACTAACGTATCCAGAATCATTTTTCAAAAAATCCTTGACACTTTGTTAAATTTCCACTTCGTTTTCTAATATTTCTAGATAGGAAATTTCCATTTTATCGGCTACTTGAGACAATAAAATATCGTCATTTTCACACTCAAAGTCATCCATTCTGATCAAAATACTTCGAGGTTCTAGCGACTCACTCTCGGCCGCCAAAAAAATAGGTGTGCCATGCTACAAAAAAGATAGAGCCTGTCTCAGCTTGTTGGTTATTTAAACACCTCGATGGTTTACGCCCATCTCGGTGTTTAAATAAGCCAACTCGCTGAGACCAGACTCTATCTATTACATATTGCACACTTAATTCCATATATATTCCAAGGAAATTCCAAGATGTTTTGTAAAAAAAAAAATGTTGCAGTTAGAGAAAGGACACAACTGTGATGTTGTAGATGTTTTACACGTACACGTTGTAATAAGAAATTCATAAATGTTGAAGTTACTCTTTAAAAAATTGAGCCAGTTCAGTACTGTATTTAACTTAAAGAGTTTGCAAAATTTTGCATCCTAAGTTTGCGCCAATCTCGTACTCTGTCAATAATGAAACTTTGCAGGAATACTATTTGCTGTGTTACATGTTGTTTTAGACTTTTTTTCCGAAAGGAAAGATTTTGCGTAGCCATGTACTATTCGATTAACAGCAGCATATTGTAAATACAATATATAGCGGAAATTCCCCTGTCGCGTTTCTTTTTCCTTTCAGTATATAATGGGCTGTTCTTTCTTTGAATTAAGACTAATCCATTTATGTGACTCACCGCTGCGGGTTCCAATCCCACTGGGAGCTCAACTTGTAAGTGAGGAAGTGTCGATTCTTACGAATGGCTGGAGGTGTACAGTACTGGTTCTACCCAGGAAAAGTGGGTGGTCTGCCTCCACCACAAAAAATCAACCGTCATATATAACTTACATGTGTTGAAAATGACGTAAAACAACATGCAGAGAGTGCAGAGACAAAGGGGTGTTTTGGGGGAAATGATTGATCAGCAGGAGTTACTCGCAGGCTTAGCTGGGTTTACAGTGGAAGCAAAGTCTATTATAGTCGTGCTTAGCGGGTTAAGGGTTAACTATTGGGTTTAATTATATGGATATCCTTCATGAGTATGTAGGCCTTTGGGGGTTTTGACGAACAAGCAGATGCAAAAGAGCGAAAAAAACAAAACACGCCTACCATCGAGTGAAGGATTTCCATATGATCTACCAGAGTTCTCATTAATACATTTCAAATCAGTATGTGTATGGTTTTAATAAAAATATTTTGCTTTGTTTAACATTCTCAGCAAATGATGTCAATGTTTTCAACACTTTATTTACATCATGACTCAGCATCATAGTTAGATATCCTATTATGAAAGTTAGTGATTATGAATTATTGTTAACTGAAAAATCATAATCTTTCACCCATAGAAAAATAATAAATATGCGTCCTGTTGAACCTACATTTCGAGGCTTGTAATGTGTTTTCATTATTTCTTTCAGGAACTCGGTTCGTCTGGATATCATAAAACTTACATATTTCCCTGCAGACTCCACACCCCAGACATATTTCGAGGCTTGTAATATGTTTCCATTATTTCTTTCAGGAACTCTGTCCATCTGGCCGTCATAAAACTTACATATGCCCCCATGGAACATGTACCCCAGGCGCATTTCGAGGCTTGTAATGGTTTTTCATTATTTATTTCAGGAACTCGGTCCGTCTGGCCATTAGAAAGCTTACCTATGCCCCAAAGGAACCTGCACCCCAGCCTAGTGCTGAGACCTCCAAAGACTTCATGATGAGTCCAGGAAATATTAAATTAGAAGCTTCACTTGATAAAGAGGTACCTTGGAATATTTATTTTTCGTTTTATGAAAAACAACCTGTTAGAGCTAGGTTCAAATTGAGGTCAAAGGTCAGGGGGTTAATATGACAGAACGAGGACTAATACCCAGGGTCAGCATGGCATTAATTGATAACCACTAATTTTTAGCTATACGGGCCAAACATTACCAGATTGTTAATATCAATGAAAGCTCGGACAAGTTCATAAACCAGCCAGATTGGGCAAGTAACAGCAGAGTTATGGCCCTTGAATTAGTTAAAAATGCTATATTTTGCCTCGTTAAACCAATAGGGCCTTCATTTTTCATCCGATCTTTACCAAACTTTACCAGATTGTTAATATCAATGAAAGAACTCGGACAAGTTCGAAAATCAGCCAGAATGGACCAGTAACAGCGGAGTAATGGCCCTTGATTTAGTTAAAAAGCCAGATCGGACCAGTAACAGCAGAGTTATGGCCCTTGATTTAGTTAAAAATGCTATATTTTGCCTCGTTAAAACAATAGGGCCTTCATTTTTCATCCGATCTTTACCAAACTTTAACAGATTGTTAATATCAATGAAAGCTCGGACAAGTTCGAAAACCAGCCAGATTGGACCATTTACACTGGAGTTATGGCCCTTGATTTTCTGAAATATGCTATATTTTGCCCTCATTAAGACGAAAGGGCCTTCTTTGGCCGGATTTCAGTGAAACTTTGTTTTAGGGATGATCAGTTCCAGATCTAGTTGTACAAATCATCGCCGTGTTCCGGTTGAATGATTTTTGGAAGAGATATGGCCCTTTAAAGGTTTTAATACACAAACTCTTCTGAACTCATTGCCAGATTTAAACGAATCTTGGCGGGGATGATCAGTACCAAGCCTAGTTGCACCTGTCATAACCGTGTTCTGGTTGAATGAATTTTGGCAGAGTTATGACTCTTAAAGGTTTTAATACACTAACTTTGTACAGACTAATTCTCCTAAACCTCTGGCTGGATTTCATGGCCGCTTGTACATAAAATTTATCTTTAGCCAGTAGAGCATCCACAGGCCCTCTTGGGCTTCTTGTTTTAATTGACCATGCAATTAAGGCAGTTAATGAGAATTATTAACATGACCAATATGAAGATTCAGAATGTTTCATTAGAATTTATACCTGGGCCAATAGGAGCGCAACTGGACCAATATGGGATCATCATCTGGGTAAATATGAGCACAACTTGGCCAATATGAGCTCAGCTGGACCAATATTAGCTCAACTGATCCAATATATATCCATCTGGGCCAATATAAGCTCAACTGGGAACAGTATGAGTTCATCTGGCCCAAAATGAGCTCACTTGGACCAATATGAGACCATCTGGGTCAATGTGATATCAGTTTGGCCAATATGGACACCTGGACAAATATACAATCACCTGGGCAAGTATGAGATCAACTGGGCCAATATGACATAAACTAGACAAATATAAGATCATCTGGGCCAATATGAGCTCACCTTGGGCCAATATGATATCAACTGGACAAATATGAAATTATCCAGGCTAAGGTGAGCTCACCTGTGTGAATATAACATCAAATGGACCAAAATGAGCTCAACTGGATAAAAATGACAAGACCAATATGAATTCATCTAGGTCAAGATGAGCTCAACTGGGGGTCAATATCATATCAACTGGAGGTCAATAATAGCTCAACTGTGCCAATATGAGATTGAATGTGCCAATATGAGATCAACTAAACCAATATGAGATCAACTGAGGCCAAAATGAGATCAACTGGGCCAGTATGAGCTCAACTAGACCAATATGCAACCATCTGGGGCCAATATGAGACAAACTGGGGCCATTATGAGCTCAAATGCACCATTATGAGCTAAAATGGACCAATACAAGATAATCTGGGCCAATATTAGCCCAAATGGATCATTATGAGATCATCTGGTCAATATAAGCTCAACTGGGCCTATATGAGCTCACAACTGGACCAATATTCCATCAACTGGGACCAGTATGAGATCAAATGGGCCAATATGAGCT
Source organism: Cyrtodaria siliqua (assembly GCA_037043455.1). Taxonomy (NCBI): domain Eukaryota; kingdom Metazoa; phylum Mollusca; class Bivalvia; order Adapedonta; family Hiatellidae; genus Cyrtodaria; species Cyrtodaria siliqua. The sequence goes on from JAWPHD010002564.1 coordinate 208,178, forward strand.
CAATTGGACCAATACAAGATCATTTGGACCAATATTAGCCCAAATGGGTCATTATGAGATGAACTGGACAAATATGAGATCATTTGGTCAATATGATCTCAACTAGGCCAATATGGATAGTACTCATATTGGTCCAGTTTGGAACTCTTATGATGCAGACCAACATCTTCATATAACATCAATAAATAGCAGAGTTCAGTAGCAAAAATCCATACAAACACATGTGCATGTGACATGCCGGCAAGTTTCTAATATGACATGGTCATACTTGTCATTAAAACAATTTGACGGACTGGCGTGTGTATGGCATGGCCTCTTTCTATGAAGTTATCTGTTGATTTGAACAGAACCACGCATTGAGTCATACATTCAAATGTATTAGTCGGGCTGCATAATATGAGTGTTTTTGATATACTGGATGTAAAGATATCTAACATGGTTTATGAAAATACTCAATGCTGATTGGCTATTGAAGAGTTTTTAAAAAAGCTATATAAACCTCTGATGTCACGTCCTTCAACCGTTAGAACGTCATTTTACACAATTTTCAACATCGGAAAACATCCAAAACAATGAATACGTTATTTTAAGGCAACGTTACGTTCAAACAACAAATTGAACTTGTTCAAAACACGATAAAGCTATATATTTTCTTCTTTTGGTGCTGAGAAATGGACGTACAATGTAAGTTGTGAGAATGAGTTTGTATTAGGCCCAAGCTCTCGAAAATGTGTGTATAAAATACATAAAAATCCATGTCAGATAAAAAATAAAATATTACCAGTGAGATCAAAACCTGGTGGTTGGGTCTTGAAACAAATTGAAACCGCAGGCCTACGGCCCTTGGTATAGATGGTATTCAAATCCCGCCCACCCGTTTTTGATCTGGAACAATATAAACATGCTGGAAATATTTTATTTCTTAAGCAAAAGTCAATTGTTTTCATAGGGTATTGTTCTTTTCGTTTTGTATGCCATGCTTAGCTCAGACATGATCCAAACTGACATTAATATTAGATTTCTGCAACAGACATTGTCGGTTTTGAATGAAAATTAGATAGGCGATAAATATGATGGTTTGTAATTCCATTTTTGCAATTCTCTGCTTTCAATGTCGATGGTGATTGTAGTGAATATGAAGTAGGACAAGGGAATAATGTATGGGGTCATGGTATTTGTAATTCAGAGATACTTTTTTTCTCTTCTTCGTACTCTCACTGCAAAGAATAAATTGTTGTTTTACAGAAAGAAGATGGGGCACATTCTTTTTCTGTTGCTTTTGGGGTCAGTAGGTAAAAAAATCAACCTGATATATACTGCCCTAAATCTTGCAGAAGATGGTCCTAAAGGAATACTGGCTAGCCTGATATGGCTGCAGAAGATGATTCTTATAGAGTTTAGCTATGGCTGCAGAAGACGATTCCTATAGAGTTTAGCTATGGCTGCAGAAGACGATTCTTATAGAGTTTAGCTATGGTTGCAGAAGTTTAGCTATGGTTGCAGAATTTGATTCTTATAGAGTTTAGCTATGGTTGCAGAAGATGATTCTTATAGAGATTAGATATGGTTGCAGAAGACGATTCTTATAGAGTTTAGCTATGGTTGCAGAAGATGATTCTTATAGAGTTTAGCTATGGTTGCAGAAGATGATTCTTATAGAGATTAGATATGGTTGCAGAAGACGATTCTTATAGAGTTTAGCTATGGTTGCAGAAGATGATTCTTATAGAGTTTAGCTATGGTTGCAGAAGATGATTCTTATAGAGTTTAGATATGGTTGCAGAAGATGATTCTTATAGAGTTTAGCTATGGCTGCAGAAGATGATTCTTATAGAGTTTAGCTATGCAGAAGACGATTCCTATAGAGTTTAGCTATGGCTGCAGAAGATGATTCTTATAGAGTTTAGCTATGGCTGCAGAAGTTTAGCTATGGTTGCAGAATTTGATTCTTATAGAGTTTAGCTATGGTTGCAGAAGATGATTCTTATAGAGATTAGATATGGTTGCAGAAGACGATTCTTATAGAGTTTAGCTATGGTTGCAGAAGATGATTCTTATAGAGTTTAGCTATGGTTGCAGAAGATGATTCTTATAGAGATTAGATATGGTTGCAGAAGACGATTCTTATAGAGTTTAGCTATGGTTGCAGAAGATGATTCTTATATAGTTTAGCTATGGTTGCAGAAGATGATTCTTATAGAGTTTAGCTATGGCTGCAGAAGATGATTCTTATAGAGTTTAGCTATGCAGAAGACGATTCCTATAGAGTTTAGCTATGGCTGCAGAAGACGATTCTTATAGAGTTTAGCTATGGCTGCAGAAGTTTAGCTATGGTTGCAGAATTTGATTCTTATAGAGTTTAGCTATGGCTGCAGAAGATGATTCTTATAGAGTTTAGCTATGCAGAAGATGATTCTTATAGAGATTAGATATGGTTGCAGAAGATGATTCTTATAGAGTTAAGCTATGGTTGCAGAAGATGATTCTTATAGAGTTTAGCTATGGTTGCAGAAGATGATTCTTATAGAGTTTAGATATGGCTGCAGAAGATGATTCTTATAGAGTTTAGCTATGGCTGCAGAAGATGATTCTTATAGAGTTTAGCTATGACTGCCAAATATGATTTTTATAGAGTTTAGCTATGGTTGCAGAAGATGATTCTTATAGAGTTTAGATATGGTTGCAGAAGATGATTCTTATAGAGTTTAGCTATGGCTGCAAAAGATGATTCTTATAGAGTTTAGCTATGGCTGCAGAAGATGATTCTTATAGAGTTTAGCTATGCAGAAGATGATTCTTATAGAGATTAGATATGGTTGCAGAAGATGATTCTTATAGAGTTTAGCTATGGCTGCAGAAGATGATTCTTATAGAGTTTAGCTATGGCTGCCAAATATAATTTTTATAGAGTTTAGCTATGGTTGCAGAAGATGATTCTAATAGAGTTTAGATATGGTTGCAGAAGATGATTCTTATAGAGTTTAGCTATGGCTGCAGAAGATTATTCTTATAGAGTTTAGCTATGGCTGCAGAAGATGATTCTTATAGAGTTTAGCTATGGCTGCCAAATATAATTTTTATAGAGTTTAGCTATGGTTGCAGAAGATGATTCTAATAGAGTTTAGATATGGTTGCAGAAGATGATTCTTATAGAGTTTAGCTATGGCTGCAGAAGATGATTCTTATAGTGTTTAGCTATGCAGAAGATGATTCTTATAGAGATTAGCTATGGCTGCAGAAGATGATTCTTATAGAGTTTAGCTATGGCTGCAGAAGATGATTCTTATAGAGTTTAGCTATGCAGAAGATGATTCTTATAGAGATTAGATATGGTTGCAGAAGATGATTCTTATAGAGTTTAGCTATGGCTGAAGAAGATGATTCTTATAGAGTTTAGCTATGGCTGCCAAATATGATTTTTATAGAGTTTAGCTATGGTTGCAGAAGATGATTCTTATAGAGTTTAGATATGGTTGCAGAAGATGATTCTTATAGAGTTTAGCTATGGCTGCAGAAGATGATTCTTATAGAGTTAAGCTATGGCTGCTGAAGATGATTTTTATAGAGTTTAGCTATGGTTGCAGAAGATGATTTTTATAGAGTTTAGATATGGTTGCAGAAGATGATTCTTATAGAGTTTAGCTATGGCTGCAGAAGATGATTCTTATAGAGTTAAGCTATGGCTGCTGAAGATGATTTTTATAGAGTTTAGCTATGGTTGCAGAAGATGATTTTTATAGAGTTTAGCTATGGCTGCAGAAGATGATTCTTATAGAGTTTAGATATGGCTGCAGAAGATGATTCCTATAGAGTTTAGCTATGGTTGCAGAAGACGATTCTTATAGAGTTTAGCTATGGCTGCAGAAGATGATTCTTATAGAGTTTAGATATGGCTGCAGAAGATGATTCCTATAGAGTTTAGCTATGGCTGCAGAAGATGATTCTTATAGAGTTTAGCTATGGCTGCAGAAGATGATTCTTATAGAGTTTAGATATGGCTGCAGAAGATGATTCCTATAGAGTTTAGATATGGCTGCAGAAGATGATTTTTATAGAGTTTAGCTATGGCTGCAGAAGATGATTCTTATAGAGTTTAGATATGGCTGCAGAAGATGATTCTTATAGAGTTTAGATATGGCTGCAGAAGATGATTCCTATAGAGTTTAGCTATGGCTGCAGAAGACGATTCTTATAGAGTTTAGCTATGGTTGCAGAAGTTTAGCTATGGTTGCAGAATTTGATTCTTATAGAGTTTAGATATGGTTGCAGAAGATGATTCTTATAGAGTTTAGATATGGCTGCAGAAGATGATTCTTATAGAGTTTAGCTATGGCTGCAGAAGATGATTCTTATAGAGTTTAGCTATGACTGCCAAATATGATTTTTATAGAGTTTAGCTATGGTTGCAGAAGATGATTCTTATAGAGTTTAGATATGGTTGCAGAAGATGATTCTTATAGAGTTTAGCTATGGCTGCAAAAGATGATTCTTATAGAGTTTAGCTATGGCTGCAGAAGATGATTCTTATAGAGTTTAGCTATGCAGAAGATGATTCTTATAGAGATTAGATATGGTTGCAGAAGATGATTCTTATAGAGTTTAGCTATGGCTGCAGAAGATGATTCTTATAGAGTTTAGCTATGGCTGCAGAAGATGATTCTTATAGAGTTTAGATATGGTTGCAGAAGACGATTCTTATAGAGTTTAGATATGGCTGCAGAAGATGATTCCTATAGAGTTTAGCTATGGCTGCAGAAGACGATTCTTATAGAGTTTAGCTATGGTTGCAGAAGTTTAGCTATGGTTGCAGAATTTGATTCTTATAGAGTTTAGCTATGGTTGCAGAAGATGATTCTTATAGAGATTAGATATGGTTGCAGAAGACGATTCTTATAGAGTTTAGCTATGGTTGCAGAAGATGATTCTTATAGAGTTTAGCTATGGTTGCAGAAGATGATTCTTATAGAGATTAGATATGGTTGCAGAAGACGATTCTTATAGAGTTTAGCTATGGTTGCAGAAGATGATTCTTATAGAGTTTAGCTATGGTTGCAGAAGATGATTCTTATAGAGTTTAGATATGGTTGCAGAAGATGATTCTTATAGAGTTTAGCTATGGCTGCAGAAGATGATTCTTATAGAGTTTAGCTATGCAGAAGACGATTCCTATAGAGTTTAGCTATGGCTGCAGAAGACGATTCTTATAGAGTTTAGCTATGGCTGCAGAAGTTTAGCTATGGTTGCAGAATTTGATTCTTATAGAGTTTAGCTATGGCTGCAGAAGAAGATTCTTATAGAGTTTAGCTATGGCTGCAGAAGACGATTCTTATAGAGTTTAGCTATGGCTGCAGAAGACGATTCTTATAGAGTTTAGCTATGGCTGCAGAAGTTTAGCTATGGTTGCAGAATTTGATTCTTATAGAGTTTAGCTATGGTTGCAGAAGATGATTCTTATAGAGATTAGATATGGTTGCAGAAGACGATTCTTATAGAGTTTAGCTATGGTTGCAGAAGATGATTCTTATAGAGTTTAGCTATGGTTGCAGAAGATGATTCTTATAGAGATTAGATATGGTTGCAGAAGACGATTCTTATAGAGTTTAGCTATGGTTGCAGAAGATGATTCTTATAGAGTTTAGCTATGGTTGCAGAAGATGATTCTTATAGAGTTTAGATATGGCTGCAGAAGATGATTCCTATAGAGTTTAGCTATGGTTGCAGAAGATGATTCTTATAGAGTTTAGCTATGGCTGCAGAAGATGATTCTTATAGAGTTTAGCTATGCAGAAGACGATTCCTATAGAGTTTAGCTATGGCTGCAGAAGACGATTCTTATAGAGTTTAGCTATGGCTGCAGAAGTTTAGCTATGGTTGCAGAATTTGATTCTTATAGAGTTTAGCTATGGCTGCAGAAGATGATTCTTATAGAGTTTAGCTATGCAGAAGATGATTCTTATAGAGATTAGATATGGTTGCAGAAGATGATTCTTATAGAGTTTAGCTATGGCTGCAGAAGATGATTCTTATAGAGTTTAGCTATGGCTGCAGAAGATGATTCTTATAGAGTTTAGCTATGGCTGCAGAAGATGATTCTTATAGAGTTTAGCTATGACTGCCAAATATGATTTTTATAGAGTTTAGCTATGGTTGCAGAAGATGATTCTTATAGAGTTTAGATATGGTTGCAGAAGATGATTCTTATAGAGTTTAGCTATGGCTGCAAAAGATGATTCTTATAGAGTTTAGCTATGGCTGCAGAAGATGATTCTTATAGAGTTTAGCTATGCAGAAGATGATTCTTATAGAGATTAGATATGGTTGCAGAAGATGATTCTTATAGAGTTTAGCTATGGCTGCAGAAGATGATTCTTATAGAGTTTAGCTATGGCTGCAGAAGATGATTCTTATAGAGTTTAGCTATGGCTGCCAAATATAATTTTTATAGAGTTTAGCTATGGTTGCAGAAGATGATTCTAATAGAGTTTAGATATGGTTGCAGAAGATGATTCTTATAGAGTTTAGCTATGGCTGCAGAAGATGATTCTTATAGTGTTTAGCTATGCAGAAGATGATTCTTATAGAGATTAGCTATGGCTGCAGAAGATGATTCTTATAGAGTTTAGCTATGGCTGCAGAAGATGATTCTTATAGAGTTTAGCTATGCAGAAGATGATTCTTATAGAGATTAGATATGGTTGCAGAAGATGATTCTTATAGAGTTTAGCTATGGCTGAAGAAGATGATTCTTATAGAGTTTAGCTATGGCTGCCAAATATGATTTTTATAGAGTTTAGCTATGGTTGCAGAAGATGATTCTTATAGAGTTTAGCTATGGTTGCAGAAGATGATTCTTATAGAGTTTAGATATGGTTGCAGAAGATGATTCTTATAGAGTTTAGCTATGGCTGCAGAAGATGATTCTTATAGAGTTAAGCTATGGCTGCTGAAGATGATTTTTATAGAGTTTAGCTATGGTTGCAGAAGATGATTTTTATAGAGTTTAGATATGGTTGCAGAAGATGATTCTTATAGAGTTTAGCTATGGCTGCAGAAGATGATTCTTATAGAGTTAAGCTATGGCTGCTGAAGATGATTTTTATAGAGTTTAGCTATGGTTGCAGAAGATGATTTTTATAGAGTTTAGCTATGGCTGCAGAAGATGATTCTTATAGAGTTTAGCTATGCAGAAGATGATTCTTATAGAGTTTAGATATGGTTGCAGAAGATGATTCTTATAGAGTTTAGCTATGGCTGCAGAAGATGATTCTTATAGAGTTTAGATATGGCTGCAGGACTCACACCACTATTATCTCCCTTGAATACTCCTGCCCTACAGATGAAGGAGGTAGATAAAAAAAACAAGTTCGCTTTTCTACATTTTACAGGATACACTGATTTATCTTTACCAGGTTCTAAATCTACAGCATTTTAGGAAGAGATCCCAGAAAAAATGCATGTTGATATAAGATTTCTAGCTAATTCTGCCTCATTTTACACATCATGGGTCTAATCTCCACGGGGTTGTATTTTTGTCTCAATTTTGATAGGTGTGACACAAACATGAAATTAAAAAAAGTTCAATCTGGTAAATATTCGTTAAAAGTTAATAGCATGCAGATATTGGATCAATGAAGAATTTAAGCATAAATACATGTTGCAAAATCTTTTTTATCTCTATGCCACGAACAAAAACATTACAATGGGACCCTATGGAAAATTAATTGTGGTGTGAGACGTTAAGAAAGAGCTGCAGAATGGGTATCTTTATTCGTTATTCTTAAGGCATTGCGCTTTAGAGCTTCAGAATGGCATTTTCATCCGTCATCTCTAAGGTATTGCGCTTTAGAGCTGCTGAACGAGTATCTTTCATTCTTTAATGCTAAGGCATTGCGCTTTAGAGCTGCAGAACAGGTATCTTTCATCATTCATCTCTAATGCCTTGCAATTTAGAGCTTCAGAATTTGAATTTCCATCATTCATCTCTAAGCCCTTGCGCTTTAGAGCTGCAGAACGGGTACCTTACATCCTTCACCTTTAAGCATTGTTTGTGTATCTGTGAACGTTTCAGACATGTTAGGACACAGTTAACACGGTTATTCAGAAATCCCGTCTGTGTATGTATAGTTACTTCACGTTATCTTCATATTGCAGGAATTAGCAGACATTTTACTTGATACCATGTTTAACTAAAAATTAACTATATTTTCAAAACCAATACAGGAATAAGCATAATTTTAGCTTTATTTTACAGCTATTGGCTTGTAAAACAAACACACATATCAATGAAGACAGACTACTTTGAAAAAATGTCAAAATTAAAGCGAGAGACTGTTACTTTTCCTGGAAAATCAAAATTTTGACGGGTAACCCTTAGTTTGAGTTTATTATTTTCAGCATTTTTCTCAATAATCATTTCTTAAAGATCATTTTTATGCTATATTCAGATGAAGAGATGCCTTTTCATGTATATTTGAAAGTTTCAGACATAGCTGAGCACAAATGACCAGGTAAATGCAAAATCCTTATCACTACTGTAGATTTTCAAAATCTTAAAGGTGCTCGGCCTGAATTTCGGCCAATACCCTAGGTCACTAAAACTTGAATAATTTGAAAAGCAATAAACATGGAATCAAACTTTTAGCACTTTTCAGCGTGTAATTGATTTGTATACATGTTCAATTATTATTGAGGTGATCATTAGAAAAAAAAATGACCTTAAGGACTCACACCACTATTATCTCCCTTGAATACTCCTGCCCTACAGATGAAGGAGGTAGATAAAAAAAACAAGTTCGCTTTTCTACATTTTACAGGATACACTGATTTATCTTTACCAGGTTCTAAATCTACAGCATTTTAGGAAGAGATCCCAGAAAAAATGCATGTTGATATAAGATTTCTAGCTAATTCTGCCTTATTTTACACATCATGGGTCTAATCTCCACGGGGTTGTATTTTTGTCTCAATTTTGATAGGTGTGACACAAACATGAAATTAAAAAAAGTTCAATCTGGTAAATATTCGTTAAAAGTTAATAGCATGCAGATATTGGATCAATGAAGAATTTAAGCATAAATACATGTTGCAAAATCTTTTTTATCTCTATGCCACGAACAAAAACATTACAATGGGACCCTATGGAAAATTAATTGTGGTGTGAGACGTGCAGAAGATGATTCTTATAGAGTTAAGCTATGGCTGCAAAAGATGATTCTTATAGAGTTGAGCTATGGCTGCAGAAGATGATTCTTATAGAGTTTAGCTATGGTTGCAGAAGATGATTCTTATAGAGTTTAGATATGGTTGCAGAAGATGATTCTTATAGAGTTTAGCTATGGCTGCAGAAGATGATTCTTATAGAGTTTAGCTATGCAGAAGATGATTCTTATAGAGATTAGCTATGGCTGCAGAAGATGATTCTTATAGAGTTTAGCTATGGCTGCAGAAGATGATTCTTATAGAGTTTAGCTATGCAGAAGATGATTCTTATAGAGATTAGATATGGTTGCAGAAGATTATTCTTATAGAGTTTAGCTATGGCTGCAGAAGATGATTCTTATAGAGTTTAGCTATGGCTGCCAAATATGATTTTTATAGAGTTTAGCTATGGTTGCAGAAGATGATTCTTATAGAGTTTAGCTATGCAGAAGATGATTCTTATAGAGATTAGCTATGGCTGCAGAAGATGATTCTTATAGAGTTTAGCTATGGCTGCAGAAGATGATTCTTATAGAGTTTAGCTATGCAGAAGATGATTCTTATAGAGATTAGCTATGGTTGCAGAATTTGATTCTTATAGAGTTTAGCTATGGTTGCAGAAGATGATTCTTATAGAGATTAGATATGGTTGCAGAAGACGATTCTTATAGAGTTTAGCTATGGTTGCAGAAGATGATTCTTATAGAGTTTAGCTATGGTTGCAGAAGATGATTCTTATAGAGTTTAGATATGGTTGCAGAAGACGATTCTTATAGAGTTTAGCTATGGTTGCAGAAGATGATTCTTATAGAGTTTAGCTATGGTTGCAGAAGATGATTCTTATAGAGTTTAGATATGGCTGCAGAAGACGATTCCTATAGAGTTTAGCTATGCAGAAGATGATTCTTATAGTGTTTAGCTATGGTTGCAGAAGATGATTCTTATAGAGTTTAGATATGGTTGCAGAAGACGATTCCTATAGAGTTTAGCTATGGCTGCAGAAGATGATTCTTATAGAGTTTAGCTATGGCTGCAGAAGTTTAGCTATGGTTGCAGAATTTGATTCTTATAGAGTTTAGCTATGGTTGCAGAAGATGATTCTTATAGAGATTAGATATGGTTGCAGAAGACGATTCTTATAGAGTTTAGCTATGGTTGCAGAAGATGATTCTTATAGAGTTTAGCTATGGTTGCAGAAGATGATTCTTATAGAGATTAGATATGGTTGCAGAAGACGATTCTTATAGAGTTTAGCTATGGTTGCAGAAGATGATTCTTATAGAGTTTAGCTATGGTTGCAGAAGATGATTCTTATAGAGTTTAGCTATGGCTGCAGAAGATGATTCTTATAGAGTTTAGCTATGCAGAAGACGATTCCTATAGAGTTTAGCTATGGCTGCAGAAGACGATTCTTATAGAGTTTAGCTATGGCTGCAGAAGTTTAGCTATGGTTGCAGAATTTGATTCTTATAGAGTTTAGCTATGGCTGCAGAAGATGATTCTTATAGAGTTTAGCTATGCAGAAGATGATTCTTATAGAGATTAGATATGGTTGCAGAAGATGATTCTTATAGAGTTTAGATATGGCTGCAGAAGATGATTCTTATAGAGTTTAGCTATGGCTGCAGAAGATGATTCTTATAGAGTTTAGCTATGACTGCCAAATATGATTTTTATAGAGTTTAGCTATGGTTGCAGAAGATGATTCTTATAGAGTTTAGATATGGTTGCAGAAGATGATTCTTATAGAGTTTAGCTATGGCTGCAAAAGATGATTCTTATAGAGTTTAGCTATGGCTGCAGAAGATGATTCTTATAGAGTTTAGCTATGCAGAAGATGATTCTTATAGAGATTAGATATGGTTGCAGAAGATGATTCTTATAGAGTTTAGCTATGGCTGCAGAAGATGATTCTTATAGAGTTTAGCTATGGCTGCCAAATATAATTTTTATAGAGTTTAGCTATGGTTGCAGAAGATGATTCTAATAGAGTTTAGATATGGTTGCAGAAGATGATTCTTATAGAGTTTAGCTATGGCTGCAGAAGATTATTCTTATAGAGTTTAGCTATGGCTGCAGAAGATGATTCTTATAGAGTTTAGCTATGGCTGCCAAATATAATTTTTATAGAGTTTAGCTATGGTTGCAGAAGATGATTCTAATAGAGTTTAGATATGGTTGCAGAAGATGATTCTTATAGAGTTTAGCTATGGCTGCAGAAGATGATTCTTATAGTGTTTAGCTATGCAGAAGATGATTCTTATAGAGATTAGCTATGGCTGCAGAAGATGATTCTTATAGAGTTTAGCTATGGCTGCAGAAGATGATTCTTATAGAGTTTAGCTATGCAGAAGATGATTCTTATAGAGATTAGATATGGTTGCAGAAGATGATTCTTATAGAGTTTAGCTATGGCTGAAGAAGATGATTCTTATAGAGTTTAGCTATGGCTGCCAAATATGATTTTTATAGAGTTTAGCTATGGTTGCAGAAGATGATTCTTATAGAGTTTAGATATGGTTGCAGAAGATGATTCTTATAGAGTTTAGCTATGGCTGCAGAAGATGATTCTTATAGAGTTAAGCTATGGCTGCTGAAGATGATTTTTATAGAGTTTAGCTATGGTTGCAGAAGATGATTTTTATAGAGTTTAGATATGGTTGCAGAAGATGATTCTTATAGAGTTTAGCTATGGCTGCAGAAGATGATTCTTATAGAGTTAAGCTATGGCTGCTGAAGATGATTTTTATAGAGTTTAGCTATGGTTGCAGAAGATGATTTTTATAGAGTTTAGCTATGGCTGCAGAAGATGATTCTTATAGAGTTTAGCTATGGCTGCAGAAGATGATTCCTATAGAGTTTAGCTATGGTTGCAGAAGACGATTCTTATAGAGTTTAGCTATGGCTGCAGAAGATGATTCTTATAGAGTTTAGATATGGCTGCAGAAGATGATTCCTATAGAGTTTAGCTATGGCTGCAGAAGATGATTCTTATAGAGATTAGATATGGCTGCAGAAGACGATTCTTATAGAGTTTAGATATGGCTGCAGAAGATGATTCCTATAGAGTTTAGCTATGGCTGCAGAAGACGATTCTTATAGAGTTTAGCTATGGTTGCAGAAGTTTAGCTATGGTTGCAGAATTTGATTCTTATAGAGTTTAGATATGGTTGCAGAAGATGATTCTTATAGAGTTTAGATATGGCTGCAGAAGATGATTCTTATAGAGTTTAGCTATGGCTGCAGAAGATGATTCTTATAGAGTTTAGCTATGACTGCCAAATATGATTTTTATAGAGTTTAGCTATGGTTGCAGAAGATGATTCTTATAGAGTTTAGATATGGTTGCAGAAGATGATTCTTATAGAGTTTAGCTATGGCTGCAAAAGATGATTCTTATAGAGTTTAGCTATGGCTGCAGAAGATGATTCTTATAGAGTTTAGCTATGCAGAAGATGATTCTTATAGAGATTAGATATGGTTGCAGAAGATGATTCTTATAGAGTTTAGCTATGGCTGCAGAAGATGATTCTTATAGAGTTTAGCTATGGCTGCAGAAGATGATTCTTATAGAGTTTAGATATGGTTGCAGAAGACGATTCTTATAGAGTTTAGATATGGCTGCAGAAGATGATTCCTATAGAGTTTAGCTATGGCTGCAGAAGACGATTCTTATAGAGTTTAGCTATGGTTGCAGAAGTTTAGCTATGGTTGCAGAATTTGATTCTTATAGAGTTTAGCTATGGTTGCAGAAGATGATTCTTATAGAGATTAGATATGGTTGCAGAAGACGATTCTTATAGAGTTTAGCTATGGTTGCAGAAGATGATTCTTATAGAGTTTAGCTATGGTTGCAGAAGATGATTCTTATAGAGATTAGATATGGTTGCAGAAGACGATTCTTATAGAGTTTAGCTATGGTTGCAGAAGATGATTCTTATAGAGTTTAGCTATGGTTGCAGAAGATGATTCTTATAGAGTTTAGATATGGTTGCAGAAGATGATTCTTATAGAGTTTAGCTATGGCTGCAGAAGATGATTCTTATAGAGTTTAGCTATGCAGAAGACGATTCCTATAGAGTTTAGCTATGGCTGCAGAAGACGATTCTTATAGAGTTTAGCTATGGCTGCAGAAGTTTAGCTATGGTTGCAGAATTTGATTCTTATAGAGTTTAGCTATGGCTGCAGAAGACGATTCTTATAGAGTTTAGCTATGGCTGCAGAAGACGATTCTTATAGAGTTTAGCTATGGCTGCAGAAGACGATTCTTATAGAGTTTAGCTATGGCTGCAGAAGTTTAGCTATGGTTGCAGAATTTGATTCTTATAGAGTTTAGCTATGGTTGCAGAAGATGATTCTTATAGAGATTAGATATGGTTGCAGAAGACGATTCTTATAGAGTTTAGCTATGGTTGCAGAAGATGATTCTTATAGAGTTTAGCTATGGTTGCAGAAGATGATTCTTATAGAGATTAGATATGGTTGCAGAAGACGATTCTTATAGAGTTTAGCTATGGTTGCAGAAGATGATTCTTATAGAGTTTAGCTATGGTTGCAGAAGATGATTCTTATAGAGTTTAGATATGGCTGCAGAAGATGATTCCTATAGAGTTTAGCTATGGTTGCAGAAGATGATTCTTATAGAGTTTAGCTATGGCTGCAGAAGATGATTCTTATAGAGTTTAGCTATGCAGAAGACGATTCCTATAGAGTTTAGCTATGGCTGCAGAAGACGATTCTTATAGAGTTTAGCTATGGCTGCAGAAGTTTAGCTATGGTTGCAGAATTTGATTCTTATAGAGTTTAGCTATGGCTGCAGAAGATGATTCTTATAGAGTTTAGCTATGCAGAAGATGATTCTTATAGAGATTAGATATGGTTGCAGAAGATGATTCTTATAGAGTTTAGCTATGGCTGCAGAAGATGATTCTTATAGAGTTTAGCTATGGCTGCAGAAGATGATTCTTATAGAGTTTAGCTATGGCTGCAGAAGATGATTCTTATAGAGTTTAGCTATGACTGCCAAATATGATTTTTATAGAGTTTAGCTATGGTTGCAGAAGATGATTCTTATAGAGTTTAGATATGGTTGCAGAAGATGATTCTTATAGAGTTTAGCTATGGCTGCAAAAGATGATTCTTATAGAGTTTAGCTATGGCTGCAGAAGATGATTCTTATAGAGTTTAGCTATGCAGAAGATGATTCTTATAGAGATTAGATATGGTTGCAGAAGATGATTCTTATAGAGTTTAGCTATGGCTGCAGAAGATGATTCTTATAGAGTTTAGCTATGGCTGCAGAAGATGATTCTTATAGAGTTTAGCTATGGCTGCCAAATATAATTTTTATAGAGTTTAGCTATGGTTGCAGAAGATGATTCTAATAGAGTTTAGATATGGTTGCAGAAGATGATTCTTATAGAGTTTAGCTATGGCTGCAGAAGATGATTCTTATAGTGTTTAGCTATGCAGAAGATGATTCTTATAGAGATTAGCTATGGCTGCAGAAGATGATTCTTATAGAGTTTAGCTATGGCTGCAGAAGATGATTCTTATAGAGTTTAGCTATGCAGAAGATGATTCTTATAGAGATTAGATATGGTTGCAGAAGATGATTCTTATAGAGTTTAGCTATGGCTGAAGAAGATGATTCTTATAGAGTTTAGCTATGGCTGCCAAATATGATTTTTATAGAGTTTAGCTATGGTTGCAGAAGATGATTCTTATAGAGTTTAGCTATGGTTGCAGAAGATGATTCTTATAGAGTTTAGATATGGTTGCAGAAGATGATTCTTATAGAGTTTAGCTATGGCTGCAGAAGATGATTCTTATAGAGTTAAGCTATGGCTGCTGAAGATGATTTTTATAGAGTTTAGCTATGGTTGCAGAAGATGATTTTTATAGAGTTTAGATATGGTTGCAGAAGATGATTCTTATAGAGTTTAGCTATGGCTGCAGAAGATGATTCTTATAGAGTTAAGCTATGGCTGCTGAAGATGATTTTTATAGAGTTTAGCTATGGTTGCAGAAGATGATTTTTATAGAGTTTAGCTATGGCTGCAGAAGATGATTCTTATAGAGTTTAGCTATGCAGAAGATGATTCTTATAGAGTTTAGATATGGTTGCAGAAGATGATTCTTATAGAGTTTAGCTATGGCTGCAGAAGATGATTCTTATAGAGTTTAGATATGGCTGCAGGACTCACACCACTATTATCTCCCTTGAATACTCCTGCCCTACAGATGAAGGAGGTAGATAAAAAAAACAAGTTCGCTTTTCTACATTTTACAGGATACACTGATTTATCTTTACCAGGTTCTAAATCTACAGCATTTTAGGAAGAGATCCCAGAAAAAATGCATGTTGATATAAGATTTCTAGCTAATTCTGCCTCATTTTACACATCATGGGTCTAATCTCCACGGGGTTGTATTTTTGTCTCAATTTTGATAGGTGTGACACAAACATGAAATTAAAAAAAGTTCAATCTGGTAAATATTCGTTAAAAGTTAATAGCATGCAGATATTGGATCAATGAAGAATTTAAGCATAAATACATGTTGCAAAATCTTTTTTATCTCTATGCCACGAACAAAAACATTACAATGGGACCCTATGGAAAATTAATTGTGGTGTGAGACGTTAAGAAAGAGCTGCAGAATGGGTATCTTTATTCGTTATTCTTAAGGCATTGCGCTTTAGAGCTTCAGAATGGCATTTTCATCCGTCATCTCTAAGGTATTGCGCTTTAGAGCTGCTGAACGAGTATCTTTCATTCTTTAATGCTAAGGCATTGCGCTTTAGAGCTGCAGAACAGGTATCTTTCATCATTCATCTCTAATGCCTTGCAATTTAGAGCTTCAGAATTTGAATTTCCATCATTCATCTCTAAGCCCTTGCGCTTTAGAGCTGCAGAACGGGTACCTTACATCCTTCACCTTTAAGCATTGTTTGTGTATCTGTGAACGTTTCAGACATGTTAGGACACAGTTAACACGGTTATTCAGAAATCCCGTCTGTGTATGTATAGTTACTTCACGTTATCTTCATATTGCAGGAATTAGCAGACATTTTACTTGATACCATGTTTAACTAAAAATTAACTATATTTTCAAAACCAATACAGGAATAAGCATAATTTTAGCTTTATTTTACAGCTATTGGCTTGTAAAACAAACACACATATCAATGAAGACAGACTACTTTGAAAAAATGTCAAAATTAAAGCGAGAGACTGTTACTTTTCCTGGAAAATCAAAATTTTGACGGGTAACCCTTAGTTTGAGTTTATTATTTTCAGCATTTTTCTCAATAATCATTTCTTAAAGATCATTTTTATGCTATATTCAGATGAAGAGATGCCTTTTCATGTATATTTGAAAGTTTCAGACATAGCTGAGCACAAATGACCAGGTAAATGCAAAATCCTTATCACTACTGTAGATTTTCAAAATCTTAAAGGTGCTCGGCCTGAATTTCGGCCAATACCCTAGGTCACTAAAACTTGAATAATTTGAAAAGCAATAAACATGGAATCAAACTTTTAGCACTTTTCAGCGTGTAATTGATTTGTATACATGTTCAATTATTATTGAGGTGATCATTAGAAAAAAAAATGACCTTAAGGACTCACACCACTATTATCTCCCTTGAATACTCCTGCCCTACAGATGAAGGAGGTAGATAAAAAAAACAAGTTCGCTTTTCTACATTTTACAGGATACACTGATTTATCTTTACCAGGTTCTAAATCTACAGCATTTTAGGAAGAGATCCCAGAAAAAATGCATGTTGATATAAGATTTCTAGCTAATTCTGCCTTATTTTACACATCATGGGTCTAATCTCCACGGGGTTGTATTTTTGTCTCAATTTTGATAGGTGTGACACAAACATGAAATTAAAAAAAGTTCAATCTGGTAAATATTCGTTAAAAGTTAATAGCATGCAGATATTGGATCAATGAAGAATTTAAGCATAAATACATGTTGCAAAATCTTTTTTATCTCTATGCCACGAACAAAAACATTACAATGGGACCCTATGGAAAATTAATTGTGGTGTGAGACGTGCAGAAGATGATTCTTATAGAGTTAAGCTATGGCTGCAAAAGATGATTCTTATAGAGTTGAGCTATGGCTGCAGAAGATGATTCTTATAGAGTTTAGCTATGGTTGCAGAAGATGATTCTTATAGAGTTTAGATATGGTTGCAGAAGATGATTCTTATAGAGTTTAGCTATGGCTGCAGAAGATGATTCTTATAGAGTTTAGCTATGCAGAAGATGATTCTTATAGAGATTAGCTATGGCTGCAGAAGATGATTCTTATAGAGTTTAGCTATGGCTGCAGAAGATGATTCTTATAGAGTTTAGCTATGCAGAAGATGATTCTTATAGAGATTAGATATGGTTGCAGAAGATTATTCTTATAGAGTTTAGCTATGGCTGCAGAAGATGATTCTTATAGAGTTTAGCTATGGCTGCCAAATATGATTTTTATAGAGTTTAGCTATGGTTGCAGAAGATGATTCTTATAGAGTTTAGCTATGCAGAAGATGATTCTTATAGAGATTAGCTATGGCTGCAGAAGATGATTCTTATAGAGTTTAGCTATGGCTGCAGAAGATGATTCTTATAGAGTTTAGCTATGCAGAAGATGATTCTTATAGAGATTAGATATGGTTGCAGAAGATTATTCTTATAGAGTTTAGCTATGGCTGCAGAAGATGATTCTTATAGAGTTTAGCTATGGCTGCAAAATATGATTTTTATAGAGATTAGCTATGGTTGCAGAAGATGATTCTTATAGAGTTTAGCTATGGCTGAAGAAGATGATTCTTATAGAGTTTAGCTATGCAGAAGATGATTCTTATAGAGTTTAGCTATGGCTGAAGAAGATGATTCTTATAGAGTTTAGCTATGACTGCAGAAGATGATTCTTATAGAGTTTAGCTATGGCTGCCAAATATGATTTTTATAGAGTTTAGCTATGGTTGCAGAAGATGATTTTTATAGAGTTTAGAAATGGTTGCAGCAGATGATTCCTGCAGAAGATGATTTTTATAGAGTTTAGCTATTGTTGCAGAAGATGATTCTTATAGAGTTTAGATATGGTTGCAGAAGATGATTCTTAAAGAGTTTAGCTATGCAGAAGATGATTCTTATAGAGTTTAGCTATGGCTGCAGAAGATGATTCTTATAGAGTTTAGCTATGGCTGCCAAATATGATTTTTATAGAGTTTAGCTATGGTTGCAGAAGATGATTTTTATAGAGTTTAGAAATGGTTGCAGCAGATGATTCCTGCAGAAGATGATTTTTATAGAGTTTAGCTATTGTTGCAGAAGATGATTCTTATAGAGTTTAGATATGGTTGCAGAAGATGATTCTTAAAGAGTTTAGCTATGCAGAAGATGATTCTTATAGAGTTTTGCTATGGCTGCAGAAGATGATTCTTATAGAGTTTAGCTATGGTTGCAGAAGATGATTCTTATAGAGTTTAGATATATGGCTGCAAAATATGATTCTTATAGAGTTTAGCTATGGTTGCAGAAGATGATTCTTATAGAGTTTAGATA
The DNA here is from genome assembly GCA_037043455.1 of Cyrtodaria siliqua. NCBI lineage: Eukaryota > Metazoa > Mollusca > Bivalvia > Adapedonta > Hiatellidae > Cyrtodaria > Cyrtodaria siliqua. The sequence goes on from JAWPHD010002564.1 coordinate 226,954, forward strand.
TGGCTGCAAAAGATGATTCTTATAGAGTTTAGCTATGCAGAAGATGATTCTTATAGAGATTAGCTATGGCTGCAGAAGATTATTCTTATAGAGTTTAGCTCTGGCTGCAGAAGATGATTCTTATAGAGTTTAGCTATGGTTGCAAAATATGATTCTTATAGAGTTTAGCTATGGTTGCAGAAGATGATTCTTATAGAGTTTAGATATGGCTGCAGAAGATGATTCTTATAGAGTTTAGCTATGGTTGCAGAAGATGATTCTTATAGAGTTTAGATATATGGCTGCAAAATATGATTCTTATAGAGTTTAGATATGGCTGCAAAAGATGATTCTTATAGAGTTAAGATATGGCTGCAAAAGATGATTCTTATAGAGTTTAGATATGGCTGCAAAAGATGATTCTTATAGAGTTAAGCTATGGCTGCAGAAGATGATTCTTATAGAGTTAAGCTATGGCTGCCAAATATAATTTTTATAGAGTTTAGCTATGGTTGAAGAAGATGATTCTTATAGAGTTTAGATATGGTTGCAGAAGATGATTCTTATAGAGTTTAGCTATGGCTGCAGAAGATGATTCTTATAGAGTTTAGCTATGCAGAAGATGATTCTTATAGAGATTAGCTATGGCTGCAGAAGATGATTCTTATAGAGTTTAGCTCTGGCTGCAGAAGATGATTCTTATAGAGTTTAGCTATGCAGAAGATGATTCTTATAGAGATTAGATATGGTTGCAGAAGATGATTCTTATAGAGTTTAGCTATGGCTGCAGAAGATGATTCTTATAGAGTTTAGCTATGGCTGCAGAAGATGATTCTTATAGAGTTTAGCTATGGCTGCAGAAGATGATTCTTATAGAGTTAAGCTATGGCTGCAGAAGATGATTCTTATAGAGTTTAGCTATGGCTGCCAAATATGATTTTTATAGAGTTTAGCTATGGTTGCAGAAGATGATTCTTATAGAGTTTAGCTATGGCTGCAGAAGATGATTCTTATAGAGTTTAGCTATGGCTTCCAAATATGATTTTTATAGAGTTTAGCTATGGTTGCAGAAGATGATTTTTATAGAGTTTAGAAATGGTTGCAGCAGATGATTCCTGCAGAAGATGATTTTTATAGAGTTTAGCTATGGTTGCAGAAGATGATTCTTATAGAGTTTAGATATGGTTGCAGAAGATGATTCTTAAAGAGTTTAGCTATGCAGAAGATGATTCTTATAGAGTTTTGCTATGGCTGCAGAAGATGATTCTTATAGAGTTTAGCTATGGTTGCAGAAGATGATTCTTATAGAGTTTAGATATATGGCTGCAAAATATGATTCTTATAGAGTTTAGATATATGGCTGCAAAATATGATTCTTATAGAGTTTAGATATGGCTGCAGCAGATGATTCTTATAGAGTTAAGCTATGGCTGCAGAAGATGATTCTTATAGAGTTTAGATATGGCTGCAGAAGATGATTCTTATAGAGTTTAGCTATGGTTGCAGAAGATGATTCTTATAGAGTTTAGCTATGGTTGCAGAAGATGATTCTTATAGAGTTTAGATATGGCTGCAGAAGATGATTCTTATAGAGTTAAGCTATGGTTGCAGAAGATGATTCTTATAGAGTTTAGATATGGTTGCAGAAGATGATTCTTATAGAGTTTAGATATGGCTGCAGAAGATGATTCTTATAGAGTTTAGCTATGGCTGCAGAAGATGTTTCTTATAGAGTTTAGATATGGCTGCAAAAGATGATTCTTATAGAGTTTAGCTATGGTTGCAGAAGATGATTCTTATAGAGTTTAGCTATGGCTGCAGAAGATGATTCTTATAGAGTTAAGCTATGGCTGCAGAAGATGTTTCTTATAGAGTTTAGATATGGTTGCAGAAGATTATTATTATAGAGTTTAGCTATGCAGAAGATGATTCCTATATAGTTTAGATATGGTTGCAGAAGATGATTCTTATAGAGTTTAGCTATGGTTGCAGAAGATGATTCTTATAGAGTTAAGCTATGGTTGCAGTAGATGATTCTTATAGAGTTTAGATATGGTTGCAGAAGATTATTCTTATAGAGTTTAGCTATGCAGAAGATGATTCTTATATAGTTTAGATATGGTTGCAGAAGATGATTCTTATAGAGTTTAGCTATGGTTGCAGAAGATGATTCTTATAGAGTTAAGCTATGGTTGCAGAAGATGATTCTTATAGAGTTTAGATATGGTTGCAGAAGATGATTCTTATAGAGTTAAGCTATGGTTGCAGAAGATGATTCTTATAGAGTTCAGCTATGGTTGCAGAAGATGATTCTTATAGAGTTAAGCTATGGTTGCAGAAGATGATTCTTATAGAGTTTAGATATGGTTGCAGAAGATGATTCTTATAGAGTTAAGCTATGGTTGCAGAAGATGATTCTTATAGAGTTAAGCTATGGTTGCAGAAGATGATTCTTATAGAGTTTAGATATGGTTGCAGAAGATGATTCTTATAGAGTTAAGCTATGGTTGCAGAAGATGATTCTTATAGAGTTAAGCTATGGCTGCAGAAGATTATTCTTATAGAGTTTAGCTATGCAGAAGATGATTCTTATAGAGATTAGATATGGTTGCAGAAGATGATTCTTATAGAGTTTAGATATGGTTGCAGAAGATGATTCTTATAGAGTTAAGCTATGGCTGCAGAAGATGATTCTTATAGAGTTTAGATATGGTTGCAGAAGATTATTCTTATAGAGTTTAGCTATGCAGAAGATGATTCTTATATAGTTTAGATATGGTTGCAGAAGATGATTCTTATAGAGTTTAGCTATGGTTGCAGAAGATGATTCTTATAGAGTTTAGATATGGTTGCAGAAGATGATTCTTATAGAGTTTAGCTATGGTTGCAGAAGATGATTCTTATAGAGTTTAGCTATGGCTGCAGAAGATGTTTCTTATAGAGTTTAGATATGGCTGCAGAAGATGATTCTTATAGAGTTTAGCTATGGTTGCAAAAGATGATTCTTATAGAGTTTAGCTATGGCTGCAGAAGATGATTCTTATAGAGTTTAGCTATGGTTGCAGAAGATGATTCTTATAGAGTTTAGATATGGTTGCAGAAGATGATTCTTATAGAGTTTAGATATGGTTGCAGAAGATTATTCTTATAGAGTTTAGCTATGCAGAAGATGATTCTTATAGAGATTAGATATGGTTGCAGAAGATGATTCTTATAGAGTTTAGCTATGGCTGCAGAAGATGATTCTTATAGAGTTTAGCTATGGCTGCAGAAGATGATTCTTATAGAGTTTAGCTATGGCTGAAGAAGATGATTCTTATAGAGTTTAGCTATGGCTGCAGAAGATGATTCTTATAGAGTTTAGCTATGGTTGCAGAAGATGATTCTTATAGAGTTTAGCTATGGTTGCAGAAGATGATTCTTATAGAGTTTAGCTATGGTTGCAGAAGATGATTCTTATAGAGTTTAGCTATGGTTGCAGAAGATGATTCTTATAGAGTTTAGCTATGGTTGCAGAAGATGATTCTTATAGAGTTTAGCTATGGTTGCAGAAGATGATTCTTATAGAGTTTAGCTATGGCTGCAGAAGATGATTCTTATAGAGTTTAGCTATGGTTGCAGAAGATGATTCTTATAGAGTTTAGCTATGGTTGCAGAAGATGATTCTTATAGAGTTTAGCTATGGCTGCAGAAGATGATTCTTATAGAGTTTAGCTATGGTTGCAGAAGATGATTCTTATAGAGTTTAGCTATGGTTGCAGAAGATGATTCTTATAGAGTTTAGCTATGGCTGCAGAAGATGATTCTTATAGAGTTTAGCTATGGTTGCAGAAGATGATTCTTATAGAGTTTAGCTATGGTTGCAGAAGATGATTCTTATAGAGTTTAGCTATGGCTGCAGAAGATGATTCTTATAGAGTTTAGCTATGGTTGCAGAAGATGATTCTTATAGAGTTTAGCTATGGTTGAAGAAGACGATTCTTATAGAGTTTAGCTATGGTTGCAGAAGACGATTCTTATAGAGTTTAGCTATGGTTGCAGAAGACGATTCTTATAGAGTTTAGCTATGGTTGCAGAAGACGATTCTTATAGAGTTTAGCTATGGCTGAAGAAGATGATTCTTATAGAGTTTAGCTATGGCTGCAGAAGATGATTCTTATAGAGTTTAGATATGGCTGCAGAAGATGATTCTTATAGAGTTTAGATATGGCTGCAGAAGATGATTCTTATAGAGTTTAGCTATGGCTGCCAAATATGATTTTTATAGAGATTAGCTATGGCTGCAGAAGATGATTCTTATAGAGTTTAGATATGGCTGCAGAAGATGATTCTTATAGAGTTTAGATATGGCTGCAGAAGTTTATTCTTATAGAGATTAGATATGGCTGCAGAAGATGATTCTTATAGAGTTTAGATATGGCTGCAGAAGATGATTCTTATAGAGTTTAGATATGGTTGCAGAAGATGATTCTTATAGAGTTTAGCTTCAACTACTATGACAAAATCAATGTTGGAAACATTAAAATTGCATTTGATTCAAGCCTTTGTTTCAGTTTGATTGTTATCCTAATGCATTGTTTGTCTTTTATTGTTTCAAACACTACAAAATGCCATAATTACTAGTTTGTAACTCAGTTGTGAAGTGCTCAACTGTCATTTAATGGATGATCATCAGCTTTGTGTGGGAGTGTGGTTGACCCTTAAAATGTGTTACATAGTTTTGTCATTGTGGGACACAATCTATTTGAATACATATCTTGCTACAGTCAGGGTGGCGAATCCATGTTGACTTTTTGATCGGTTTCACAGCAAACTATGGTTGCAGAAGATGATTCTTATAGAGTTTAGATATGGTTGCAGAAGATGATTCTTATAGAGTTAAGCTATGGTTGCAGAAGATGATTCTTATAGAGTTAAGCTATGGCTGCAGAAGATTATTCTTATAGAGTTTAGCTATGCAGAAGATGATTCTTATAGAGATTAGATATGGTTGCAGAAGATGATTCTTATAGAGTTTAGATATGGTTGCAGAAGATGATTCTTATAGAGTTAAGCTATGGCTGCAGAAGATGATTCTTATAGAGTTTAGATATGGTTGCAGAAGATTATTCTTATAGAGTTTAGCTATGCAGAAGATGATTCTTATATAGTTTAGATATGGTTGCAGAAGATGATTCTTATAGAGTTTAGCTATGGTTGCAGAAGATGATTCTTATAGAGTTTAGATATGGTTGCAGAAGATGATTCTTATAGAGTTTAGCTATGGTTGCAGAAGATGATTCTTATAGAGTTTAGCTATGGCTGCAGAAGATGTTTCTTATAGAGTTTAGATATGGCTGCAGAAGATGATTCTTATAGAGTTTAGCTATGGTTGCAAAAGATGATTCTTATAGAGTTTAGCTATGGCTGCAGAAGATGATTCTTATAGAGTTTAGCTATGGTTGCAGAAGATGATTCTTATAGAGTTTAGATATGGTTGCAGAAGATGATTCTTATAGAGTTTAGATATGGTTGCAGAAGATTATTCTCTTATAGAGTTTAGCTATGCAGAAGATGATTCTTATAGAGATTAGATATGGTTGCAGAAGATGATTCTTATAGAGTTTAGCTATGGTTGCAGAAGATGATTCTTATAGAGTTTAGATATGGTTGCAGAAGATGATTCTTATAGAGTTTAGATATGGTTGCAGAAGATTATTCTTATAGAGTTTAGCTATGCAGAAGATGATTCTTATAGAGATTAGATATGGTTGCAGAAGATGATTCTTATAGAGTTTAGATATGGTTGCAGAAGATTATTCTTATAGAGTTTAGCTATGCAGAAGATGATTCTTATAGAGATTAGATATGGTTGCAGAAGATGATTCTTATAGAGTTTAGCTATGGTTGCAGAAGATGATTCTTATAGAGTTTAGCTATGGTTGCAGAAGATGATTCTTATAGAGTTTAGCTATGGCTGCAGAAGATGTTTCTTATAGAGTTTAGATATGGCTGCAGAAGATGATTCTTATAGAGTTTAGCTATGGTTGCAAAAGATGATTCTTATAGAGTTTAGCTATGGCTGCAGAAGATGATTCTTATAGAGTTTAGCTATGGTTGCAGAAGATGATTCTTATAGAGTTTAGATATGGTTGCAGAAGATGATTCTTATAGAGTTTAGATATGGTTGCAGAAGATTATTCTTATAGAGTTTAGCTATGCAGAAGATGATTCTTATAGAGATTAGATATGGTTGCAGAAGATGATTCTTATAGAGTTTAGCTATGGTTGCAGAAGATGATTCTTATAGAGATTAGATATGGTTGCAGAAGATGATTCTTATAGAGATTAGCTATGGCTGCAGAAGATGATTCTTATAGAGTTTAGCTATGGCTGAAGAAGATGATTCTTATAGAGTTTAGCTATGGCTGCAGAAGATGATTCTTATAGAGTTTAGCTATGGTTGCAGAAGATGATTCTTATAGAGTTTAGCTATGGTTGCAGAAGATGATTCTTATAGAGTTTAGCTATGGTTGCAGAAGATGATTCTTATAGAGTTTAGCTATGGTTGCAGAAGATGATTCTTATAGAGTTTAGCTATGGTTGCAGAAGATGATTCTTATAGAGTTTAGCTATGGTTGCAGAAGATGATTCTTATAGAGTTTAGCTATGGCTGCAGAAGATGATTCTTATAGAGTTTAGCTATGGTTGCAGAAGATGATTCTTATAGAGTTTAGCTATGGTTGCAGAAGATGATTCTTATAGAGTTTAGCTATGGCTGCAGAAGATGATTCTTATAGAGTTTAGCTATGGTTGCAGAAGATGATTCTTATAGAGTTTAGCTATGGTTGCAGAAGATGATTCTTATAGAGTTTAGCTATGGCTGCAGAAGATGATTCTTATAGAGTTTAGCTATGGTTGCAGAAGATGATTCTTATAGAGTTTAGCTATGGTTGCAGAAGATGATTCTTATAGAGTTTAGCTATGGCTGCAGAAGATGATTCTTATAGAGTTTAGCTATGGTTGCAGAAGATGATTCTTATAGAGTTTAGCTATGGTTGAAGAAGACGATTCTTATAGAGTTTAGCTATGGTTGCAGAAGACGATTCTTATAGAGTTTAGCTATGGTTGCAGAAGAAGATTCTTATAGAGTTTAGCTATGGTTGCAGAAGACGATTCTTATAGAGTTTAGCTATGGCTGAAGAAGATGATTCTTATAGAGTTTAGCTATGGCTGCAGAAGATGATTCTTATAGAGTTTAGATATGGCTGCAGAAGATGATTCTTATAGAGTTTAGATATGGCTGCAGAAGATGATTCTTATAGAGTTTAGCTATGGCTGCCAAATATGATTTTTATAGAGATTAGCTATGGTTGAAGAAGATGATTCTTATAGAGTTTAGATATGGCTGCAGAAGTTTATTCTTATAGAGATTAGATATGGCTGCAGAAGATGATTCTTATAGAGTTTAGATATGGCTGCAGAAGATGATTCTTATAGAGTTTAGATATGGTTGCAGAAGATGATTCTTATAGAGTTTAGCTTCAACTACTATGACAAAATCAATGTTGGAAACATTAAAATTGCATTTGATTCAAGCCTTTGTTTCAGTTTGATTGTTATCCTAATGCATTGTTTGTCTTTTATTGTTTCAAACACTACAAAATGCCATAATTACTAGTTTGTAACTCAGTTGTGAAGTGCTCAACTGTCATTTAATGGATGATCATCAGCTTTGTGTGGGAGTGTGGTTGACCCTTAAAATGTGTTACATAGTTTTGTCATTGTGGGACACAATCTATTTGAATACATATCTTGCTACAGTCAGGGTGGCGAATCCATGTTGACTTTTTGATCGGTTTCACAGCAAACAAAATTAATGTAACAAAACGCTCGATTCAGGTAGGTGTTTGCTTCATAGTTTTCTAATATCTATCAAATTTTATTCAACTTAAGTGCGCATACCCCTCCGAAGTCAGCTCTTTCCTCCACCACAAAAATTCTTGGAAAGGAAAATCTATGACCGTGTACATTTTGGTACATGCGCTTTATTTGAATAAAATGTATTAAATATTAAGAAAGTTATGAAGAAAAATCCTACCTGAATCATGCATTGTTTACGTTTTTTGCCATGAAACTGATCAAAATGTCACATGGTTTCGTCACCCTGGTCAGTGATAACACAATAGTATAGTACAAATAAAGTACCGCTTCGTGGGGTTGAACTCGTAACCCACACTAAAATTACATTCCGAGTTTTAGATTAAATCATTTGACATGCTGTGTATTTCTTTCATAGACGACTATTATACCAATTAATGTGCAAAAGTATGAAAAAATGACACCATAATTGAATTATTAGTGTATTTGATGCTCCTTTCTCCAGACCCCAAATGATACAGTGTAATCCCATCATCATAATGTTTCATTTGAGACATAATTATCAAAAAAATAAATAATAAAAAATCCCCCAAATCCCCGCTGGCCCCCGGCAGATGTCCGAGTTCGAAATAATAAAATCGTTTGATATGTTGTTTATCTTTCATAGACGATTACATACAACAAGTTATGTGCAAGAATATAGAAAACTGACAGTGTAATTGAATTTTTAGTCCCTTTGACCCCACTGAGTATAAATAAATCCCCACCTCTACCCCCACCCGCCAAACCCACCCTGGCGCCCGGGCAGACATCCGAGTTTACATATACTCGACGATTACATATACCAAGTATTTGACCCCCACCTGAGGGCCCCTGGGGTGGGAGTCAAAAATAATGTTGCTCTTGCACGCCGTCATATGGTGAAGTCATACCCTAAGTTTGGTTGAATTCCGTTCAGCAGTTTAGAAGGAGATGCGGTAACGGACGGATGGACGGACATTCTAACAATTATAGTCTTAAGTGGCTAATTCAATGCAAAATTGATAGCCACATAAACCCAAATTAGCCCGATAAATCCAAAATTGGACATGTTTTATGTGACTAATTGCCTCCTAACCCTAATGACACAGAGTCCAAAGCACTAAGTGACTAGACACCTAACTACCATTGTTTGCGCTCGGATGGACAAACGGAGGCGATTTTAATATACCCTGTTTTTTTTCAAGAACGTGGGTATAATGATACTGGATTAATAAATCGAGAGACTACTTTTAATGGTTGATAAAAACTTCAAGATTGCTGTGTGTCCCTTTAACTTTGGATCTTAGGTATATATTGGGAAGTAGCCTCGGCAGCCCAGTGGATAAGGCCTCGACTGTAGAGCTACAGACCTGCGTGGGTCCTGGTGGAGGCATGTCTGAGGAAAACTTCATCTTTCATCTCATCTCCCTCTGAGGTTGCTGTCCCAATATTAGCAAATATGTGTTAATGGGACATGAACCCCCATTTCATTCATTCATTATATATTGGGTTGAATAAAGAGTAATATATTATGCAAAGCAATTTTCAGTTTTTCGAATTATACGGGATCTAATCTTTTGTCAGTTATCGAGTTAAAGAATATGTCTGTTTCTCTGGAGCTGCATGCACTAGATCAACTGAACCTGGATCATAGTTGTATATAAGGTAGAACAGCTAAATTACTCGGAAAAATCGCCCCTGTGACCTTGAGTTTTACCTGTGATTAACTTCGTAAATTTCACATCAAGTAGCATTTGGCTACTGTATGCACTAGATCAACCAAATTTGGGTCATAGTGAGTGCGTGCATGTGTGTGTGCACATGCCAAAGCAATTTAGATGGCCTTTAGACCTTGGCATAAGTTAGTAGAGTGGAGGTAATCAATTTTTTATATTTCTTGTTCGTGAGTGCCAAAGCATGTTACCAGAGACTCTTTTTCAATATCAAGCAGTCTTGTTCAGCTAAGTGCAAATCTAAGTTGGTAAATGGAATTAAAACTCACAACTATGTCAGGGAAATATTGACTTCTTTAATACAACAGAAAGTATGTTAATGAATTCTGCATTCTTAATAATAAAGTTCTGTACTTATAGTTTTACGGGTTGAAACAATTTTTTGTATAAAAATTAAAAATAAAGAACGAGAGGCAAACACAAAACTGTAGTAACTATATATGAATATAAACAATATACAGTAGTTGTGGCATCAACCCTCGATGATAGTTTTATCTCCAATTTACACAGTAGTCGCCTATTAACCATAATCCTCTTACGGCAGTAAACCACACCCCAGTCACGTTCTATACTCATTTGCGGAGATTTTCTCGGATATTACTTAAGTTGCCAAAGATTGAATATAAAACTGGAGGATCACGAATCAAAGTGGAGTATGTAAGATACTGATAAGGAATAGCTGTAGGGTTGTCTGTTTCCGGTAATTTTACTTTAGCATCATTAATCCTCTTTTAGCGTTTCATCAAATTAACCAAATGGCCCACGTTGCATGCTCTTTTAGCGTTTCATCAAATTAACCAAATGGCCCACATTGCATGCTCTTTTAGCGTTTCATCAAATTAACCAAATGGCCCATGTTGCATGCGATATTGATTGTTTGTTGTGTGAATGACTTCTCTGCCAGTGTTTATAGGCTTTTTCTCTCGGTTTGTATGCATGATATTCACTGATTAGGAGAGTTGGTGGAAATGTCAAGTAATTCAATCATTCCAACAACATATCTGATCCTTTTTTTATTAACATTGGAAATTGCTGAAATGTTGCTTTTGACATGCGAAGCAGTCAGTTCAAATAAAACGGATTGTCATTTACTCCGAACTGCAGCAGTATGTTTTGTTGATAACAAATCAATAGGTGGGTACATATAGAGAGAATGTTTTGTCAGAAATGACAGTGTACATGAATGACTGTCACTTTCAATAAAAACAGAAATCCCAACTTTTCATTTAAGCTCAGTACCCTACCAAATATTTAATATTTAGAACAACCAATTACAAGTTTTTCATGGCAAAGTAGTCCAGAAATATGCAGATTGGTAAGCTGAGTCACAATTAAAGGACACACACATGCTAACCCGGCTACTTTTATGGTCTCAATTAAAGGACACATGCACTAACCCAGGCTACTTTTATTGTAACAATTAAGGGACGCACACACTAACCCAGGCTACTTTTATGCTCACAATTTAAGGACACACACACTATCCCAGACTACTTGCAAGGTCACAATTAAAGGATACACATTAGCCCAGACTACTATCATGATCATAATTAAAGGATACACACTAGCCCAGTCTACTTTCATGATCACAATTAAAGGATACACACTAGCCCAGACTAATTTCATGGTCATAAGTAAAGGATACACACTAGCCCAGACTAATTTCATGGTCATAAGTAAAGGATACACATTAGCCCAGACTACTTTCATGGTCACAATTAAAGGATACACACTAGCCCAGACTACTTTCGTGGTCACAATTAAAGGATACACATTAGCCCAGACTACTTTCATGGTCACAATTAAAGGATACACACTAGCCCAGACTAATTTCTTGGTCATAAGTAAAGGATACACACTAGCCCAGACTACTTTCATGGTCACAATTAAAGGATACACACCAGCCCAGACTACTTTCATGGTCATAAGTAAAGGATACACACTAGCCCAGACTACTTTCGTGGTCACAATTAAAGGATACACATTAGCCCAGACTTTAAAGGATACACATTAGCCCAGACTACTTTCATGGTCACAATTAAAGGATACACACCAGCCCAGACTAATTTCATGGTCATAAGTAAAGGATACACACTAGCCCAGACTACTTTCGTGGTCACAATTAAAGGATACACATTAGCCCAGACTACTTTCATGGTCACAATTAAAGGATACACACTAGCCCAGACTACTTTCGTGGTCACAATTAAAGGATACACATTAGCCCAGACTACTTTCGTGGTCACAATTAAAGGATACACATTAGCCCAGACTACTTTCATGGTCACAATTAAAGGATACACACTAGCCCAGACTACTTCATGATCACAATTAAAGGATACACACTAGCCCAGACTAATTTCATGGTCACAATTAAAGGATACACATTAGCCCAGACTACTTTCATGGTCACAATTAAAGGATACACACTAGCCCAGACTACTTCATGATCACAATTAAAGGATACACACTAGCCCAGACTAATTTCATGGTCACAATTAAAGGATACACATTAGCCCAGACTACTTTCATGGTCACAATTAAAGGATACACACTAGCCCAGACTACTTTCGTGGTCACAATTAAAGGATACACATTAGCCCAGACTACTTTCATGGTCACAATTAAAGGATACACACTAGCCCAGACTACTTCATGGTCACAATTAAAGGATACACACTAGCCCAGACTACTTTCATGGTCACAATTAAAGGATACACACTAGCCCAGACTAATTTCATGGTCATAAGTAAAGGATACACACTAGCCCAGACTACTTTCGTGGTCACAATTAAAGGATACACATTAGCCCAGACTACTTGCAAGGTCACAATTAAAGGATACACATTAGCCCAGACTACTTTCAGGATAACAATTAAAGGATACACACTAGCCCAGACTACTTCCATGATCTCAATTAAAGGATGCACACTAGCCCAGACTACTTTCATGGTCACAATTAAAGGATACACACTAGCCCAGACTACTTCCATGATCTCAATTAAAGGATGCACACTAGCCCAGACTACTTTCATGGTCACAATTAAAGGATACACATTAGCCCAGACTACTTTCATGGTCACAATTAAAGGATACACATTAGCCCAGACTACTTTCATGGTCACAATTAAAGGATACACACCAGCCCAGACTAATTTCATGGTCATAAGTAAAGGATACACACTAGCCCAGACTACTTTCGTGGTCACAATTAAAGGATACACATTAGCCCAGACTACTTTCATGGTCACAATTAAAGGATACACACTAGCCCAGACTACTTTCGTGGTCACAATTAAAGGATACACATTAGCCCAGACTACTTTCGTGGTCACAATTAAAGGATACACATTAGCCCAGACTACTTTCATGGTCACAATTAAAGGATACACACTAGCCCAGACTAATTTCATGGTCATAAGTAAAGGATACACACTAGCCCAGACTACTTTCGTGGTCACAATTAAAGGATACACATTAGCCCAGACTACTTGCAAGGTCACAATTAAAGGATACACATTAGCCCAGACTACTTTCAGGATCACAATTAAAGGATACACACTAGCCCAGACTACTTCCATGATCTCAATTAAAGGATGCACACTAGCCCAGACTACTTTCATGGTCACAATTAAAGGATACACACTAGCCCAGACTACTTCCATGATCTCAATTAAAGGATGCACACTAGCCCAGACTACTTTCATGGTCACAATTAAAGGATACACACTAGCCCAGACTACTTCCATGATCTCAATTAAAGGATGCACACTAGCCCAGACTACTTTCATGGTCACAAAGGATACACACCAGCCCAGACTACTTTCATGGTCATAAAGGATACACACTAGCCCAGACTACTTTCGTGGTCACAAAGGATACACACCAGCCCAGACTACTTCCATGATCACAATTAAAGGATGCACACTAGCCCAGACTACATTCATGGTCACATCTAAAGGATGCATACTAGACCAGACTACTATCATGGTCACAATTAAAGGATACACATTAGCCCAGACTACATTCATGGTCACATCTAAAGGATGCACACTAGCCCAGACTAATTTCATGTTCACAATCAAAGGATACACGCTAGCCCAGACTACTTTCATGTTCACAATCAAAGGATACACATTAGCCCAGACTCCTTTCATGTTCACAATCAAAGGATACACACTAGCCCAGACTACTTCAATGATCACAATTAAAGGATGCACACTAGCCCAGACTAGTTTCATGGTCACAATTAAAGGATACACACTAGCCCAGACTACTTCCATGATCTCAATTAAAGGATGCACACTCGCCCAGGCTACTTCATGATCACAATTAAAGGATGCACACTAGCCCAGACTACATTCATGTTCACAATCAAAGGATACACACTAGCCCAGACTACTTCCATGATCTCAATTAAAGGATGCACACTAGCCCAGACTACTTCATGATCACAATTAAAGGATACACATTAGCCCAGACTACTTTCATGTTCACAATCAAAGGATACACACTAGCCCAGACTACTTCAATGATCACAATTAAAGGATGCACACTAGCCCAGACTACTTTCATGGTCACAATTAAAGGATACACACTAGCCCAGACTACTTCCATGATCTCAATTAAAGGATACACACTAGCCCAGACTACTTCATGATCACAATTAAAGGATGCACACTAGCCCAGACTACATTCATGTTCACAATCAAAGGATACACGCTAGCCCAGACTACTTTCATGTTCACAATCAAAGGATACACATTAGCCCAGACTACTTTCATGTTCACAATCAAAGGATACACACTAGCCCAGACTACTTCCATGATCTCAATTAAAGGATACACACTAGCCCAGACTACTTCATGATCACAATTAAAGGATGCACACTAGCCCATACTACATTCATGTTCACAATCAAAGGATACACGCTAGCCCAGACTACTTTCATGTTCACAATCAAAGGATACACATTAGCCCAGACTACTTTCATGTTCACAATCAAAGGATACACGCTAGCCCAGACTACTTTCATGTTCACAATCAAAGGATACACATTAGCCCAGACTACTTTCATGTTCACAATCAAAGGATACACACTAGCCCAGACTACTTCAATGATCACAATTAAAGGATGCACACTAGCCCAGACTACTTTCATGGTCACAATTAAAGGATACACACTAGCCCAGACTACTTTCATGGTCACAATCAAAGGATACACACTAGCCCAGACTACTTCAATGATCACAATTAAAGGATATACACTAGCCCAGACTACTTCAATGATCACAATTAAAGGATGCACACTAGCCCAGACTACTTTCATGGTCACAATTAAAGGATACACACTAGCCCAGACTACTTTCATGGTCACAATTAAAGGATACACACTAGCCCAGACTACTTCAATGATCACAATTAAAGGATACACACTAGCCCAGACTACTTCAATGATCACAATTAAAGGATGCACACTAGCCCAGACTACTTTCATGGTCACAATTAAAGGATACACACTAGCCCAGACTACTTTCATGGTCACAATTAAAGGATACACACTAGCCCAGACTACTTTCATGGTCACAATTAAAGGATACACACTAGCCCAGACTACTTCAATGATCACAATTAAAGGATGCACACTAGCCCAGACTACTTTCATGGTCACAATTAAAGGATACACACTAGCCCAGACTACTTTCATGGTCACAATTAAAGGATGCACATTAGCCCAGACTACTTTCATGGTCACAATTAAAGGATACACACTAGCCCAGACTACTTCAATGATCACAATTAAAGGATGCACATTAGCCCAGACTACTTTCATGGTCACAATTAAAGGATACACACTAGCCCAGACTACTTCAATGATCACAATTAAAGGATGCACACTAGCCCAGACTACTTTCATGGTCACAATTAAAGGATACACACTAGCCCAGACTACTTCAATGATCACAATTAAAGGATGCACATTAGCCCAGACTACTTTCATGGTCACAATTAAAGGATACACGTGAACCCATACTACTTCATGATCACAATTAAAGGATACACACTAGCCCAGACTACTTCATGGTCACAATTAAAGGATACACATTAGCCCAGACTACTTTCATGATCACAATTAAAGGATACACATTAGCCCAGACTACTTTCATGGTCACAATTAAAGGATACACGTGAACCCATACTACTTCATGATCACAATTAAAGGATACACACTAGCCCAGACTACTTTCATGGTCACAATTAAAGGATACACACTAGCCCAGACTACTTCATGGTCACAATTAAAGGATACACACTAGCCCAGACTACTTCAATGATCACAATTAAAGGATGCACACTAGCCCAGACTACTTTCATGGTCACAATTAAAGGATACACACTAGCCCAGACTACTTCAATGATCACAATTAAAGGATGCACATTAGCCCAGACTACTTTCATGGTCACAATTAAAGGATACACGTGAACCCATACTACTTCATGATCACAATTAAAGGATACACACTAGCCCAGACTACTTCATGGTCACAATTAAAGGATACACATTAGCCCAGACTACTTTCATGATCACAATTAAAGGATACACATTAGCCCAGACTACTTTCATGGTCACAATTAAAGGATACACGTGAACCCATACTACTTCATGATCACAATTAAAGGATACACACTAGCCCAAACTACTTCATGGTCACAATTAAAGGATACACATTAGCCCAGACTACTTCCATGGTCATAATTAAAGGATACACATTAGCCCAGACTACTTCCATGGTCATAATTAAAGGATACACACTAGCCCAGATTACTTCATGGTCACAATTAAAGGATACACATTAGCCCAGACTACTTCCATGGTCATAATTAAAGGATACACATTAGCCCAGACTACTTCATGGTCACAATTAAAGGATACACATTAGCCCAGACTACTGTCATGTTCACATCTAAAGAATGCACACTAGCCCAGACTACTTTCATGGTCACAATTAAAGGATGCACACTAGCCCAGACTACTTTCATGGTCACAATTAAAGGATACACACTAGCCCAGACTACTTTCATGATCACAATTAAAGGATTCACACTAGCCCAGACTACTTTCATGGTCACAATTAAAGGATACACACTAGCCCAGACTACTTCCATGGTCAAAATTAAAGGATGCACACAAGCCCAGACTACTACATGGTCACAATTAAAGGATGCACACTAGCCCAGACTACTTTCATGGTCACAATTAAAGGATACACACCAGCCCAGACTACTTTCATGGTCACATCTAAAGGATGCACACTAGCCCAGACTTCTTTCATGATCACAATTAAAGGATACACACTAGCCCAGACTACTTTCATGGTCACAATTAAAGGATGCACACTAGCCCAGACTACTTTCATGGTCACAATTAAACGATGCACATTAGCCCAGACTACTTTCATGGTCACAATTAAACTATGCACATTAGCCCAGACTACTTTCATGGTCACAATTAAAGGATACACACTAGCCCAGACTACTTTCATGGTCACAATTAAAGGATACACACTAGCACAGACTACTTTCATGGTCACAATTAAAGGATACACACTAGCCCAGACTACTTTCATGGTCACAATTTAAGGATACACACTAGCCCAGTCTACTTTCAGGATCACAATTAAAGGATGCACACTAGCCCAGACTACTTTCATGGTAACAATTAAAGGATACACACTAGCCCAGACTACTTTCATGGTCAAAATTAAAGGATGCACACTAGCCCAGACTACTACATGGTCACAATTAAAGGATGCACACTAGCCCAGACTACTTTCATGGTCACAATTAAAGGATGCACACTAGCCCAGACTACTTTCATGGTCACAATTAAAGGATACACACTAGCCCAGACTACTTTCATGGTCACAATTAAAGGATGCACACTAGCCCAGACTACTTTCATGGTCACAATTAAAGGATACACACTAGCCCAGACTAATTTCATGGTCATAAGTAAAGGATACACACTAGCCCAGACTACTTTATGGTCACAATTAAAGGATACACATTAGCCCAGACTACTTTCATGGTCATAATTAAAGGATTCACATTAGCCCAGACTACTGTCATGGTCACATCTAAAGAATGCACACTAGCCCAGACTACTTTCATGGTCACAATTAAAGGATGCACACTAGCCCAGACTACTTTCATGGTCACAATTAAAGGATGCACACTAGCCCAGACTACTTTCATGGTCACAATTAAAGGATGCACACTAGCCCAGACTACTTTCATGGTCACAATTAAAGGATACACACTATCCCAGACTACTTTCATGATCACAATTAAAGGATTCACACTAGCCCAGACTACTTTCATGGTCACAATTAAAGGATACACACTAGCCCAGACTACTTTCATGGTCACAATTTAAGGATACACACTAGCCCAGTCTACTTTCAGGATCACAATTAAAGGATGCACACTAGCTCAGACTACTTTCATGGTCACAATTAAAGGATACACACTAGCCCAGATTACTTCCATGGTCAAAATTAAAGGATGCACACAAGCACAGACTACTACATGGTCACAATTAAAGGATGCACACTAGCCCAGACTACTTTCATGGTCACAATTAAAGGATACACACCAGCCCAGACTACTTTCATGGTCACATCTAAAGGATGCACACTAGCCCAGACTTCTTTCATGATCACAATTAAAGGATACACACTAGCCCAGACTACTTTCATGGTCACAATTAAAGGATGCACACTAGCCCAGACTACTTTCATGGTCACAATTAAACGATGCACATTAGCCCAGACTACTTTCATGGTCACAATTAAAGGATACACACTAGCCCAGACTACTTTCATGGTCACAATTAAAGGATACACATGAACCCATACTACTTCATGGTCACAATTAAAGGATGCACACTAGCCCAGACTACTTTCATGGTCACAATTAAAGGATACACATGAACCCATACTACTTCATGGTCACAATTAAAGGATGCACACTAGCCCAGACTACTTTCATGGTCACAATTAAAGGATACACACTAGCCCAGATTACTTCCATGGTCAAAATTAAAGGATGCACACAAGCACAGACTACTACATGGTCACAATTAAAGGATGCACACTAGCCCAGACTACTTTCATGGTCACAATTAAAGGATACACACATTAGCCCAGACTACTTTCGTGATCACAATTAAAGGATTCACACTAGCCCAGACTACTTTCATGGTCACAATTAAAGGATACACACTAGCCCAGACTACTTTCATGGTCACAATTTAAGGATACACACTAGCCCAGTCTACTTTCAGGATCACAATTAAAGGATGCACACTAGCCCAGACTACTTTCATGGTCACAATTAAAGGATACACACTAGCCCAGATTACTTCCATGGTCACAATTAAAGGATACACACTAGCCCAGACTACTTTCATGGTCACAATTAAAGGATGCACACTAGCCCAGACTACTTTCATGGTCACAATTAAAGGATACACACCAGCCAAGACTACTTTCATGGTCACATCTAAAGGATGCACACTAGCCCAGACTTCTTTCATGATCACAATTAAAGGATACACACTAGCCCAGACTACTTTCATGGTCACAATTAAAGGATGCACACTAGCCCAGACTACTTTCATGGTCACAATTAAACGATGCACATTAGCCCAGACTACTTTCATGGTCACAATTAAAGGATACACACTAGCCCAGACTACTTTCATGGTCACAATTAAAGGATACACATGAACCCATACTACTTCATGGTCACAATTAAAGGATGCACACTAGCCCAGACTACTTTCATGGTCACAATTAAAGGATACACACTAGCCCAGATTACTTCCATGGTCAAAATTAAAGGATGCACACAAGCACAGACTACTACATGGTCACAATTAAAGGATGCACACTAGCCCAGACTACTTTCATGGTCACAATTAAAGGATACACACTAGCCCAGACTACTTTCATGATCACAATTAAAGGATTCACACTAGCCCAGACTACTTTCATGGTCACAATTAAAGGATACACACTAGCCCAGACTACTTTCATGGTCACAATTTAAGGATACACACTAGCCCAGTCTACTTTCAGGATCACAATTAAAGGATGCACACTAGCCCAGACTACTTTCATGGTCACAATTAAAGGATACACACTAGCCCAGATTACTTCCATGGTCAAAATTAAAGGATGCACACAAGCACAGACTACTACATGGTCACAATTAAAGGATGCACACTAGCCCAGACTACTTTCATGGTCACAATTAAAGGATACACACCAGCCCAGACTACTTTCATGGTCACATCTAAAGGATGCACACTAGCCCAGACTTCTTTCATGATCACAATTAAAGGATACACACTAGCCCAGACTACTTTCATGGTCACAATTAAAGGATGCACACTAGCCCAGACTACTTTCATGGTCACAATTAAACGATGCACATTAGCCCAGACTACTTTCATGGTCACAATTAAAGGATACACACTAGCCCAGACTACTTTCATGGTCACAATTAAAGGATACACATGAACCCATACTACTTCATGGTCACAATTAAAGGATGCACACTAGCCCAGACTACTTTCATGGTCACAATTAAAGGATACACACTAGCCCAGACTACTTTCATGGTCACAATTTAAGGATACACACTAGCCCAGTCTACTTTCATGGTCACAATTAAAGGTTGCACACTAGCCCAGACTACTTTCATGGTCACAATTAAAGGATACTGACTAGCCCAGACTACTTTCATGGTCACAATTAAAGGATACACATGAACCCATACTACTTCATGGTCACAATTAAAGGATGCACACTAGCCCAGACTACTTTCATGGTCACAATTAAAGGATACACACTAGCCCAGACTACTTTCATGGTCACAATTTAAGGATACACACTAGCCCAGTCTACTTTCATGGTCACAATTAAAGGTTGCACACTAGCCCAGACTACTTTCATGGTCACAATTAAAGGATGCACACTAGCCCAGACTACTTTCATGGTCACAATTAAAGGATGCACCGTGCCCAGACTACTTCCATGGTCACAATTAAAATATACACATTAGCCCAGACTACTTTCATGGTCACAATTAAAGGATACACATTAGCCCAGACTACTTTCATGGTCACAATTAAAGAATACACATTAGCCCAGACTACTTTCATGGTCACAATTAAAGGACACACATTAGCCCAGACTACTTTCATGGTCACAATTAAAGGATACACACTAGCCCAGACTACTTTCATGGTCACAATTTAAGGATACACACTAGCCCAGTCTACTTTCAGGATCACAATTAAAGGATGCACACTAGCCCAGACTACTTTCATGGTCACATCTAAAGGATGCACACTATCCCAGACTACTTTCATGGTCACAATTTAAGGATACACACTATCCCAGTCTACTTTCAGGATCACAATTAAAGGATGCACACTAGCCCAGACTACTTTCATGGTCACATCTAAAGGATGCACACTAGCCCAGACTACTTTCATGGTCACATCTAAAGGCACACTAGCCCAGACTACTTTCATGGTCACAATTAAAGGATACACACCAGCCCAGACTACTTTCATGATCACAATTAAAGGATACATGCTAGCCCAGACTACTTTCATGGTCACAATTAAAGGATACATGCTAGCCCAGACTACTTTCATGGTCACAATTAAAGGATGCACATTAGCCCAGACTACTTTCATGGTCACAATTAAAGGATACACACTAGCCCAGACTACTTTCATGGTCACAATTAAAGGATGCACACTAGCCCAGACTACTTTCATGGTCACAATTAAAGGATACACACTAGCCCAGACTACTTTCATGGTCACAATTAAAGGATACACACCAGCCCAGACTACTTTCATGGTCACATCTAAAGGATACACATTAGCCCAGACTACTTTCATGATCACAATTAAAGGATACACATGAACCCATACTACTTCATGGTCACAATTAAAGGATGCACACTAGCCCAGACTACTTTCATGGTCACAATTAAAGGATACACACTAGCCCAGACTACTTTCATGGTCACAATTTAAGTATACACACTAGCCCAGTCTACTTTCATGGTCACAATTAAAGGTTGCACACTAGCCCAGACTACTTTCATGGTCACAATTAAAGGATGCACACTAGCCCAGACTACTTTCATGGTCACAATTAAAGGATGCACACTAGCCCAGACTACTTCCATGGCCCCATTTAAAATATACACATTAGCCCAGACTACTTTCATGGTCACAATTAAAGGATACACATTAGCCCAGACTACTTTCATGGTCACAATTAAAGAATACACATTAGCCCAGACTACTTTCATGGTCACAATTAAAGGACACACATTAGCCCAGACTACTTTCATGGTCACAATTAAAGGATACACACTAGCCCAGACTACTTTCATGGTCACAATTTAAGGATACACACTAGCCCAGTCTACTTTCAGGATCACAATTAAAGGATGCACACTAGCCCAGACTACTTTCATGGTCACATCTAAAGGATGCACACTATCCCAGACTACTTTCATGGTCACAATTTAAGGATACACACTATCCCAGTCTACTTTCAGGATCACAATTAAAGGATGCACACTAGCCCAGACTACTTTCATGGTCACATCTAAAGGATGCACACTAGCCCAGACTACTTTCATGGTCACATCTAAAGGCACACTAGCCCAGACTACTTTCATGGTCACAATTAAAGGATACACACCAGCCCAGACTACTTTCATGATCACAATTAAAGGATACATGCTAGCCCAGACTACTTCCATGGTCACAATTAAAGGATACATGCTAGCCCAGACTACTTTCATGGTCACAATTAAAGGATGCACATTAGCCCAGACTACTTTCATGATCACAATTAAAGGATACACACTAGCCCAGACTACTTTCATGGTCACAATTAAAGGATGCACACTAGCCCAGACTACTTTCATGGTCACAATTAAAGGATACACACTAGCCCAGACTACTTTCATGGTCACAATTAAAGGATACACACCAGCCCAGACTACTTTCATGGTCACATCTAAAGGATACACATTAGCCCAGACTACTTTCATGGTCACAATTAAAGGATACACATGAACCCATACTACTTCATGGTCACAATTAAAGGATACACACTAGCCCAGACTACTTTCATGGTCACAATTAAAGGATGCACACTAGCCCAGACTACTTTCATGGTCACAATTAAAGGATACACATGAACCCATACTACTTCATGGTCACAATTAAAGGATACACACTAGCCCAGACTACTTTCATGGTCACAATTAAAGGATACACACCAGCCCAGACTACTTTCATGGTCATATCTAAAGGATACACATTAGCCCAGACTACTTTCATGGTCACAATTAAAGGATACACATGAACCCAGACTACTTCATGGTCACAATTAAAGGATGCACACTAGCCCAGACTACTTTCATGGTCACATCTAAAGGATGCACACTAGCCCTGACTACTTTCATGGTCACATCTAAAGGCACACTAGCCCAGACTACTTTCATGGTCACAATTAAAGGATACACATGAACCCAGACTACTTCATGGTCACAATTAAAGGATGCACACTAGCCCAGACTACTTTCATGGTCACATCTAAAGGATACACACTATCCCAGACTACTTCATGGTCACAATTAAAGGATACACATGAACCCATACTACTTCATGGTCACAATTAAAGAATACACACTAGCCCAGACTACTTTCATGGTCACAATTAAAGGATACACACTAGCACAGTCTTTCAGGATCATGGCTTTAACATCTATGCAAACAAAACAAAACTTCCATTGTAAAATGTTCTAGAGAGAGAGAGAGAGATAGGTCAGTACCCTATAGGGCAACCTTTACGTCATTTCAAAATGATTTACTGGAGGAGTAGCGCCAAACTACTTGACACATTAAATTTGAATTCTGTAAGGATGTGAATGAACACTGTGACTGGAATATAGATTTGCTGTGGCTTTGTCTAATTTGCTTGTATTTTTCAGAAATATTACCATGGGGAGAGTATAGCAGTTAACGTCTTGGTTGATAACAACACTTCAAAAACAGTCAA
This sequence comes from Cyrtodaria siliqua, assembly GCA_037043455.1. Classification (NCBI taxonomy): domain Eukaryota; kingdom Metazoa; phylum Mollusca; class Bivalvia; order Adapedonta; family Hiatellidae; genus Cyrtodaria; species Cyrtodaria siliqua. The sequence continues at coordinate 250,715 of JAWPHD010002564.1, forward strand.
GAAAATCAAGTTATCAGGTACTTTTTAGATTTAAATATAACAAGCTTAGGTG